>JAOPJJ010000008.1:16405855-16417284 GCA_027122795.1 Enchelyopus cimbrius
TGTGTGTGTGTGTGTGTGTGTGTGTGTGTGTGTGTGTGTGTGTGTGTGTGTGTGTGTGTGTGTGTGTGTGTGTTAAATGCATGCTCCTTTTAAGGCGGGTGCCTCAAGCAACAAGAGAAGACATGACTCTGAGCCAGCTCCGCTGCAGACCAAGAAACGAAGGTCTAGCCCATCAAGGAGCTCTGATATGGATATTGAGTCAGGTATTTCTTCTTCACAATCCTTAAACCTCTTCAAGACCAGCCAACATGTTTTTTCATTGTTACATAATTTGCACAATGTGGAATTGGTTGAAACCAACACACAAATCAGCAGGAAGACCTTATATCAGCAGTATATTTTCTGAAGAATAACATTTTCACCATGTCACGTTGCCCACCGGTATTCTACATTGGCTTCCAGCGGTAACTGGTAGCTTGATTAGCAAAACAAATGCATTGCTAAGCAGTGTTTAACGTTGCTATGGTGATTGCTACCTAAGCGTACATACCCTCATTCTTATACACATTCTGTCTCACATTTTCTTGAATAAATGTTGCATTCCAATAATGTCAATCACAACATTATTATTTTGGTGTAATGGATAACAATAATTTCTATCACTTTTACATCTGTCCTCTCTTCAGAACCAGGAACTCCTCATCGGTATCAGGGTGGCTCGGGTGGCTTCCAGTTCCAGTCTCCGCTGCCCCCTGGCTCGCCCTCCTTTGGGTCACCTCCCCCCTTACCTCAGGGCACCCCGCCCAGCACACCTACTCCACCACCTCTGCCCAAGGGCACACCTCCGCCTACCCCTACCAATGGCTCCCCGGCCCTGCCGGGGCGGGCTTGGGTGGTGGTGGACGAGACCGGGGAGGGGGCTGAGGACGGCCTCACGCTGGAGGAGCTGGAGGAGCAGCAGAGACTGATCTGGGCAGCGTTGGAAAATGCTGACACGGCCACCAACAGTGATTGCGAGACCCAAGTCACTGGCACGTCGGTGCCGAGTTCCCCCAGTGTGTCTACACCGGCCCGCGCTGACACGGAAACGGAAATGGAAACCGATGAACTGGTTAACTTGAAGAGTTCCGCAGACAATGATAAGGCAGGTTCTGAAAGGCCTCATCCAAATCATTCTGAAAGGGAAACCCCTCATAGCCCTGGCCCATCCAGGGCTCACGACGAGAGCCCCATCATTCCTGGTCCAATCAGGGCTCAGGATGAGAGTCCTCTCAGTCCTGGTCAAATCAGGCCTCAAGATCAGAGCCCTCTCAGTCCTGGTCCAATAAGGACCCAGGAGGAGAGCCCTCTCAGCCCTGATCAAGTCATGGCCCAGGAACAGAGCCCTCTTAGCCCTGGTCCAATTAGAACTCAGGAGAAAAGCCCACTGAGTCCTGCTTTAATTGGAGCATTGGAGCAAATTCCTCTCAGTCCCAAACCAGATACAATACAAGAGAACAATCTAAGCCCAAACAGAGTGCAGGGGGATGACCAGAATCCTTCAGTAGAAGCCACTTCTGTAGAGAAGGTTCCCCATCGGAGCAGGTTTGCTGCTGGCATTGTTAAATTTGAAGATACGCCCGAGTATACCGAAGTAGCCGCTGCAACAGGGACTTATCTGCGTATTCGAGACGTCCTTAAAGGTTCACCGCGAAATGTGTCAAGAAGCAACAAATGAAAGGTCATGGTCCTGAAATGGACATAAGACTTGGTCTTAAATGTTTTTAAAGACTTTGAGAAGTAGTGACTCTAATTCGGTGTCAGGTGTTCACATCTTTGTATATTATTTTTCTACCAAGACAAATGTCCATTGTGGATAAATGTAATCTGCGTTTGAGTCTCTTTATTAATATTTCATTAACTGAGGTTTTTAAATAGCTGGTCTCTCAGGTAAGGCTAGCATCTGAATTACTTTTTTTTCTTTTTTTTTTACATAAATATAATTCAGTTTCTTGTCAACCGACTGAATGCTTCAGATTTTTGCTGCAGTTTTGTTCTGTTGTGTGTAAAGTCTAAAATGCTAAAGCATGACGAATATAAAGTCATATCTTGCAAATTAGACCAACCATTTTCCCTATAGCATTGTTTGGATGTTACAGCCTATACAAGGGTGAGAAACCAGATGAAGCAACTCTTTTTAAAAACGTATGCTTTTGGTTGTCTGGTAGCCTGCTTTTATGGTGTCTTCACTCCTTACATCTTTCTACGAAATCTATTAATTTGGCTGCATATTGTGTACATTCATAAAGGCATTCTGAAAGTCTGAGATTTGTCAGTCTTTTAATTATACAAATACATTTTATGTATACGACTATCAGGACGATGACTTGTTTTATTTGTCAAGCTTTTGACCTATAGTTCTTTTTAAACTTAAAATTTGTAATTTATACTTTGGATTATCAAAAGCATAATTCACAAAAAAATGTCATCACAGGACCGACCACTCCTGGTTATACTTGTTATTTTGGTTACACGGGATCAGTGAATACGCGTCCTATTAATGTTTATTTTTTTGTGTTCATCATTGTAGAAAAGTGCACAGCTGGTGACGCCTCCACGTATCAATGCATCTGTGTTGTATTAGTTATTGTTGACAAAGTTGTGAGCAGGTGAAAAAAAAAACGAAAAAAAAAACGTCATTTGCGAAGCGCCTCCTGAGAAAGGATCTAACGTCTGCGTTCCTCGTTCCTCTCGTAACTCGGTGGGTGGACGCACAGTACAGACAGCTCCTCTCGAAGCTGGGCTGTGCCTGCGTGTGTGTCGGTGTCTACCTAGCTTAATAGCTTTGTATTCGTATTTTTTTTGTATCTGACCCATACTGGATTGTGCCGCAGTTCACCAGGTGAGTGTCGGTGGCTTCTCCAGACCTCTAGTCCCGAGGTAGATAAGTTGTACAGCTAGCTAACCAGCTAACCACTACTTGATACGTTGTTCAGCGAGCAGCTTTCCCCGCGGTTGCCCGGGCCTCGCTGCTAACGCTGGCTAGCTACTCTTGACGTCTCTTGCTGCAATCCAAGGCGTGTGTGCGTGTACGAATGACAGATCTAATATGAACGTTTCTCGTCTCCTTATCCACGCAAGTCAATCCAATTCCACGGGTGGTGTTGCTCTCAAACTTGTTGACCCATATCTTAACTTGGGAAGCAGGGTTCTAACCTGAGCTGGGTTGACATTGGGTGGTGGTGGTGTGTGTGTGTGTGAGGGTGGGGGATACTGACTAGGTACCTATACCTAGTCAGTATCTAGTATTTGTATCTATTATCTAGTATTTGCAGAAAGCTACCCGTCTTTGGAGTTACCAAGCGAACGTTTATGGAGAACACGTTTTCTTCCTATGCACTGCTGCACCTCTTCATCCAGATGTGCCACCTCATCGAGTGGTAACGCTGACACCCGGCTTGACGTACTAACGTAATAGAATGGCTTCACAAACATACATAAGCCAGTCAGTACTTTCATAAAATGCAAATACCAGTATTGCCCATTTCACAATACTTGACAATAAAGAATACGGATGAGTAGATATTTTAAGATTCAGAACCCAGGATTGTTTGCTTGGTGAATGGAATTCAACCTCAATATTATTTAGAAATTAAACAATTCAAACACTATGTATATGGTAAGTAAAAAATGTAAGCTGCCTTCCACGTAGCCTTTACCAAGTAATGCCGGCGTTGCCATTCATAATCAACAGAGCAGATGTGTTGTCAGAAAGTAATGACTGGAGCATAGGTTTTCTTATGTAGACAGTTGGTTGTCAGTAGGAAGGTGCATTTGGCATTATGGAGGAGGGCTTAAGCCAAGGTTAAGCATTGGGTTTTCTTTAACATGGGTTAAAGGAGTATCAACTGTTATTTGAATAACCGCATTGATGGAATAAACACGGCATGAATAGTCTTTCTCTAAACACTGACACTGCATTTCTACTCTTAAAAGCAAATATATCAATACACTTAAAATGCTGTATAGGTGTTTGCAAAGACTCTTGATTTACTGAAAAACGAATTATTGTGGAAAATATGGTAACATTGTGCTGAGTACTCCATGGCAAGCTCCATGGCAAAAGGCTTTAGTACAAGCAGTGCATTACCATAATATAACTAACTCGTGTCTTTCTATCATTGACGTTAGTGTTTGCCCCTGTTCCTTGCCCGCAGTGCTGAAGGGGGTGTCCAGCTACAGAATGCTGTTACTGCAGTGGGAAATGTCTCTGGTCTAAGTGGATCATTTTCAGATGACTACTCAAGCTCACCATTCTGTTAGGGTGGAGAGGATTGTGAGGGGCCACCACAGTTCATGTCCTGGAGGTGTTCTTGTTTTTCTTCTGCTGTTTCTGTTGACACATTGAATGTGCATCATTTTGTTGCGTGAAGTAGGATTTAGAAAAATCTGCCCAAACTGAATTTATTTTGAGGAACGCCATGTAAGGTTTCAGGACATGAAATGATAGTGAAAATGATAGTCCTACATTGTCTCCCATTCCCCTTCATATTGTGTTCAACCATTCAAAGCTTCCACTTTTCATGTGTCCTCATTCAGTGTGCTTGACCTCGGGGCACAAATCAGGTTCATGTTAAGACCCAACACAGGAAAGCTGAAGAACTACTTACAAAGTAGGTCAGTTGCTTAATGACCAGTTGTCACTCGAATCTGAGAAATGTCTTGAACAGACCATAAGAGGAGGGCGTTATTGCTATTGGTGTTTTTTTTACAATAATAGAGGTGATGTGTGTTCTTTGTAGTCAAAGCTTTACATTAAATCATTCTGTGTCTTGATTATTTATAGCAACCCTTTGACAATACTTTTGTACAGCCAAATGTAGCAGAGAGACGCACACGGACACGCTTGTTTTGTGCTGGTCAATTTGACAGGTTTTTCCTTGGCTTATCCACCACTAGGTACTTCTTAAAGGTTGTTTCATAGATTTGGCCATTTGTGTACTAATAGCATTAGTTTTTGTGTATGATCTCGGAGCATAGGCACCCTACAGAGACGCGGTTTCGGCCTAGAATCGCTGATACAACCTTTAGGTGTGACTTTAAGGTTGTATCAGCAAAGGTTGTATCAGCAAAAAACGGAGTCTTTGTTGGCAGCCTATGCTCTGAGTGGTTTAGAGTGGCTGGTATTACCATTTCATTTTGTGTACGATCTCGGAGCATAGGCTACCTACAGAGATGCATTTTTTGACGGCCTGCTTATGGGGCAGGCAGCTAGGGGATGGTGAGAAAAGATCAGATGAATATTATTATTTATATTTTGGCCTAGAATTGCTGATAGAACCTTTTAAGACCACATGACTTTAAATCAGCCATTCACACAAATATACACAACTAACAAAATGTCAGTTGTTTATTATTATTTTCCCCCTTAACATCAAATGATAAATGCCATAAATTCCTCTAATACAAGTGGGGGCTTATGCCATTACAACCAATGGTCGTTGTAACGCCATCAAAGCCTTCCCTGCAAGTACTCACACTATTGGCAATCAATCCTGTAGGCTTTATCAAATCCCTCCTACAGTATGTCTCTCTCTCTCCCCGCCCCCCCTCCCTCCTGTGTTATCTTCTGGGAGCCATGTTTCAGTTGGATACCAAGACATTACTCTGATTGCTATTTCATGTTAGCTTTAACTAAGAACTTCCATTTAAATATGTTTGATTGCATGGCACTAGATTCCCACGAGCGGTACAATTATAGTTTCATTTGCTTTACTTTATTTGGTTTTTATTTGTTCATTTTTATTTGCAAGTTAACAGACTTAACAGAGTCTCCGATGACCAAACCTTTGCTGTTGGATATGATGCAAGACCCCACTGCTATTTTTAGATTCAGATATCAAAAACCTGGGCAATTCAATCTTTTTTCTGATAATATATATACTGTGTATATGTTTGCTTCCGCAAAGGTTGAAGGAAGTAGGAAGAAATGTGTTATTGATTGTTTAGCTTGTTTATATATTCATGAATATGAAATGATGCACTTTTACTAACGGGTCTGCCCGCTTGGTCATATTGTCAGCCTCATTACAAGCAGGACAATGCTCATCCAACTAATCTGTCTCTCGTTGAAGGCAAATCTGCCAAACAAGATAATCTGGTGCTGGAATTCTCGCAATAATCCTGGTAAACCAGCCACTGTCTATCTTTAACTAGCCTATCTGGTTGGTCTGACAAGTTGCTGTTGCCCAATTTCCTGCATTCACATGTTTGTGAACTTGCATAAGAAGAGGTGTGTATATTGGTCACTATGAGGGTATTTTAAGAGTTGCCTATGGACTCTGTTTGATGCCACAGAGCTTGTTGTCATAACAGAAATGGAATACTGCCATTGCCAGTGCACCACTCGGACCACATGCCTGAATGCTGTGTTCTGACGTTACCAGTGTCCAAATGCCCTCTACAGTGCCCAATAGAGGCACCTTCAAGTTTAGTCTGTTTATTCCTTTGCCTGCTAACACATACATTGACACTTTGTTTAAGACAGACTAGAGTCACATCAACAGGATCAAAATAAGCTGCTGAATAACGTGTAGGATTTTATATTTGTTGTTATTTTCAAAGGCCAGTTCAACAATGACTGCAATTTGGTCAAAACTGCCACACGAATAGGTTTCTAGATAAACTTGTGTGTTTTTCGCTTAACTCTTCTTATTCAGGATTAGCCCTTTAAGATTACATCATCTTGTCTTAAAATATATCTAAAGAAATGCATTATATATATATATAAATCTACTCATGTATTTGAATAGGTTTTCTTCCTAGTACTTGTACTTTTCTTCATTGGTTGTTGTTGTTCGCAGCGGTTGACGGAAGCGTGTGGATCGTGCCGGCCACAGAGTGGAAATGAGCACGGCCAAGCCAAGTGGGATCAAAATCCCAACAAAGATCACCAGGCCAGCACCTGCCAAAAATGCCATCAGCACCGGTAAGAGGCTGACATAATTCAATGTCTTTCAAATGAATCATAACCCAGACCTAGATGACCCAATTGGTACAACTTGCCTATACCAGTCGGCTGTGATGTCATACTTTGAGGGGTTCAAACTAAATGATCTTGAATCTGAGATTCAAACCCTTGCCTTCATGTCACTAAAGTAGATCCCTTGCTCACAGAACATGTACTGCTATACATTTGCACCATAGTCGGCAATCCCATCATTATTTTCTCCCCCGTTAAATTATGCTTTCGGATTGGTTGTCATCCCACAGTATACCCTTAGAATATTGGGCTTTACTACACATTTTATATTTTGATTTAATATTTTATTATTCCCAGTTTTGAAATTTGTCTTTTAGATGAGTTTATCAAATGTGGAATTGTCAGCTGTTTGGCAGCCTTGGGCCCAGATTCACAATGATAATTTTATTTTTGTGTGCAATGCTGAAGTAATGTTATTGTTAGGTCTCCATAATGCTGTGGAATTATTGAGATTAAGGCCGCACCCTTCTTAACCCTGATTTCACAATGACTTGCCAAAATTGCCAACTGGTATGAAAATATTTACTGGTTTAGCCGGCTTTATTGACAGGAACATCAAGAAGACTTAATTATGCCACAAATTGCCACGTGCTAACAATATTTACAATATTTTAAACCAACATGTTTGTTACCACTCAGCTGAACATTTGAACAGTTTTATAGGAAAACATGAAGGCTGAGTAGAACATGATATGGCCAGCTTTAGTTATTTATGAGCGAAGAGACGAAGCTTTTTTTACTCCACTGCAGGCAGGATAGTTTTCCCTCTGTATCTGGTTCTGTTGATTCTTAAAGGAAAATTACTGTCAAGGTTTTCGTAGCAATTTTCTTTGTGTTAGAGTTCCTATTTTCTGACGTTACCCAAAATGATTCTCCCAACTTTGGCAATCATTTTTATTAACATATTATTGAATATATATAATAAAATAGACAGTGAAGGCTTGATCTGAGATATATAAGTGTATATAATCAATCGCTGCATGTTCCACGAAAGCTAGAAGCATGTGGTATCTTAACAATTTTGGCAATTTCTGCTCAACACTGCCAGAACCAATCACAGAACACTGCATTCCCTTCAAACCAGGCTCAGTAGCATGCATATATTATATTTTACATTGTAGTTGTTCTTAGGTAGAACCCCTTAGCAGCAATGATAACAACACACTGGGTGATGTAGTACCATCTACAGACAACCATGAAAAGTGTAATAACTCACAAAGCAAAGTTTGTGTGTGTTAAAGGAGTATTCCGGTATTTTACACTTTAAGCCTTATTTCCAGTTTTTTTATGATGAAATAGGAAATCGGTTCAGGTGTTGTTTTTGGAGAAGTTTAGCTTTTTTTGTAGCCCCACTGTCGAGGTACTGTAGATGTAATGGGACCAATCGTCATCGGTCCTAAAGCAACATTAAACATTGGTTTGCAAAGCTGTGAAACTCACTGAGTCGTCACTGGTGTTCATTGATGTTCGACCAAAAAAATCTGAGCAAATTATGCTTTCCAGCAGGCTGTACGAGTCATTTTGTTATAGCCAGGCCACCTGCAGAAACTGGAAAAAAGACGGCACTGTGAACATATCTGTTCAAAACTTTGCTATAAACCGCTTTTGTTTTCAAGGGTGGTGGTGTTTAATGACATTTTAAAAAATTCAATTACATTTTATTTGTTTAGTCCTTAATCACCATCACAATCTCAAATGGCTTAAAGACTTTCATCGATTCGGCCGTTTGTTTACTAGTACCATTTGTTTTTGTGTATGATCTCGGAGCATAGGCTGCCTACAGAGACGTGTCTTTTTGACGGCCTGCTCATGGGGCGGTCAGCTAGCGGATTGTGAGGAAAGATCAGATGAATGTGATTGTTTATGTTTCTGTCTAGAATCGCTGATGCAACCAACAGGCCACATGTTTACACTGAGGTGAGTTGAAGTGATGTTGACTTTTTTTCTTGTTGATCTTATTGTTAGCTGGAGCCAAAGCGACCGCTGCTGACAAATCGACTCCCAGCCTCAGCAGGGGGGAGCTTCACACCTCAGGGGACACCTACCAGGTTGGGGACCGAGTATGGGTGAACGGAAACAAGCCGGGCGTTGTGCAGTTCCTGGGCGAGGCCCAGTTCGCCCCAGGTCAGTGGGCGGGCATTGTTCTGGACGAACCCATCGGGAAAAACGATGGCTCGGTGGCGGGCGTGCGCTACTTCCAGTGCGACGCGCTTCGAGGCATATTCACCCGGCCGTCCAAACTGTCCCGGACAGAGGGCGAGGAGAACGGCACCACGACGGCTCCTCCCTCGCGGGCCGCCTCGCCCACACCCTCCGTCACCAGCGTGACCTCTCACACGCCATCTACCAAACCATCCGCCGCCACGGCAGCCAATAAGGTGGCTGCCGTAACCACACCGGCTATGACGGCGTCCAACTTGGCGCGCATCAACAGCGAGTCCATCTCAAACCTGTCAGAGACGGGCTCGGTCAAGAAAGAGAGGGAATTGAAGATGGGCGATCGTGTTCTGGTAAATATTCAACAGCAGCAATATCTTTTAAGCCAAATGTATGCATTCACCGACTTACTTTTGGCATATGTGTTTGAGGAATGGTGGCAAACATGTCAGCCGTGCAAGCATAACATTTAAAAGATCGCCTTCTATAATTACCTCCAAGTAATTACAGGGAGATGGGGACATTTTGCGGTGATGAATGAAATCATTTTTCTTGAGTTGAATCTGCTCTTTGTGTCCACCATGAGTCCAGAATGTAGGGCGAGTCAATAGGACCATTGACAAGCTTGTTCGTTTCACCATGGCCCTGTCTCTGTAATGTGAACTTCACACATAGCCACACCCGCTCGAAAAAAGTGAAAGTGTGCCGTCACTCAAAACCCTGCAGAAACAAATATTGTGTGCCAGTAAAACAAAACAAAGTGTGCACTTAGTCACAGACCCAGATAAACACATGTGATGGTGTACGGTCAGTCTTGGGCCAATATAAACAAATCAAATTAATAGTTAGCCACGATCCAATAGAAGTGTGTAGATTAGTGTGGTGCTTCCATTCACAAGCACAGCTGGTTTCAAACGGTTCCTTTAGGTAGTGTCTAAATTTGGTCACCATAAAGTCCATCCTTCCTCTTCCCCATTTTCCGCTTCCTGTTTCTCTCCAGTGCCAAAGCGCTGGTTTTGTGATTTTAGTGCAGAATCGGATGTATGTCACTCCTACACAAATAGTTTGTATCATGCACCTGTTCTCCATGTGGGAAAGCCTTGCGTCTGTATATCATAGTAATTAGATCTAACCTACTTGCTGCCCTGTGAATTGGAGGATTATGGCTTGTTTCTTTTGCTTTGATCGCATTATATCACATGGGGCTTATTACCGTGAAAAGCTGATTATTCTCTTGGCGTTTCTGATCTCGGCCAGGTATTAACAAAGCCGTTTATATTTCATTTATGTTTTTTTTTTCTTCCCTCTCTTAGGTTGGCGGGACGAAAGCTGGAGTCGTGCGCTTCCTGGGAGAAACCGATTTTGCCAAAGGAGATTGGTGTGGTGTGGAACTGGACGAGCCACTAGGAAAGAACGATGGAGCGGTAGCTGGCACAAGGTACAGGGCCCGGTCCTTAGAGTGGTTGCACATTGCATGCTGGTTTTCTTGGGAAAGGTGCATCAGGACATTACTGTACTCCAATAGACATTGGCACTTGCTGCCGGAAGCGTTTTTTCCTTTGGATTAATATTGGCTTTCTTACAAGAAGGCGTCAGTGGTTGTCCCTTCGGAGTGGTCGACAATCCCATGATCATGTGTAGTAAAGAAGATAACATACAATATAAAGAATGTATTCTCATCAATTAGGGCCAAACATAAGGGTAATTGGTTATAAAGTAAATTAATTGAGTATCTTTCATTCCTATACCTCACAGGTACTTCCAGTGCCAGCCCAAGTACGGCCTGTTTGCTCCTGTGCACAAGGTTACCCGGATCGGCTTCCCCTCCACCACCCCGGCCAAAGCAAAGACTACCACAAGAAAGGTTCCCCCGGCGACGTCCACGCCGGCAGGCCTTAAACGCAGCCCTAGCTCCTCCTCCATCAGCACCATGAGCTCCGTTGCGTCCTCTGTCAGTGCCAAACCCAGCCGCACCGGCCTGGTGAGCGTGCTGACTCGCTCTCCTTGCTAGTTAACCTGCATGTGTTGGACAACGTGAGCCTGGATCTAGTATCGAGATGGGGTTGTCCCGTTAGCCAGAGCTACTGTAGCTCTGGGCTCCTGCTAGCCAGTGTTAGCGGAGGTGGGTCTCCTGTTAGCCAGAGCTACTTTAGCTCTGGACTCCTGCTAGCCAGTGTTAGTGGCGGTGCGTCTCCTGTTAGCCAGAGCTACTGTAGCTCTGGGCTCCTGCTAGACAGTGTTAGCGGAGGTGGGTCTCCTGTTAGCCAGAGCTACTGTAGCTCTGGGCTCCTGCTAGCCAGTGTTAGCGGAG
>JAOPJJ010000008.1:16507650-16519670 GCA_027122795.1 Enchelyopus cimbrius
TGGGAGACATGGTGTGTGTGTACACCCTGTTGTGTTTCACTCTCTTGCCTCTCTGTTACAGAGGTACTGCGGATCAATGCGTCTATGGAAAAAGTGACTTTAAACTACTTTTGGGTCTTAATAAATTACGGAAACATTTTACGTGAAGTGACATGTCTTTTACGAAATAATATTGTAGTGGATGATTCCTCCCTTTATAAAGTCGTGTTTCCATTAAGTGGTCATCGCAAAGATTTTTTTCAAAGACGTTTGGTTGTGTTTGGCGACCCCTGTGGCGATAAGCAGTAATTGTTCACATGGAGCTAAACGGTTTCGACGCCCAATTCATAAATTTGATAATAAAGAAAATTAGGCTTGAAAATCAGCAGGCTGTTGATTTCAACATTGACCACTGGGTTTTCTACAGATCCCTGGCTCCAGCAACATGTTTGGTCAGACTCTGGGTATTAGTCTGAGGTCTGATTTGGGGGCACCACATGAAGAGGTTGGAGGGAGTGTGTGTGTACAGTGGACCTGGCTGCTCCTCTCCACATTTAAAGGCTGAATAGCTAGAGCTGGTGTGTTTGTGGTGTGCGGGAGGCCAGAGGGCGGTGGACAGCCCCAGCAAACCATCGTTGGGCATGCTCTGACCCTGCAGGACGGTTTGGACTGTCTGGGGTAGACGGAACAGCATCGCCACTGTAAGGAAGTAGTTTTCAGTAAAAGAGTTCCGTACAACATAAAAGCGCATGTCTATGTTCACCACTAGAGGCTCTTTATGGTAAAGCAGGTAAGACAAAGTCATTTATTGGCCAGTCCACATCGAAATGTAAAACTAGAACAAAAAACAAGAGAGGTAATTTACTGTTGCTGTCCCGTCTGCTCCATCAGTGGAGGCAACCGAGAACGCTTCTGGCTACAGATGAGAAGAGTTTTCTGAGATATGGCGCTCCTACGAGATGTCTCTACGAGTGCGCGACTGGACGAGAGTGATAGAACGCGTACGCCTGGTGGGTGACGTGAGCCGTCCGCACTGAACTCCCGAGCCAAGATGATGATTTACACTTGCTTCATTACTCACACTTTGGCTCGGGCAGAAGACGCAGCTGAGGCTGTAAATTATTCGAGTTAAAGATACGTGAAGTAGATCTGAAGTGAGACACGGGTCTCTCCTATAGAGCTGTGTATGAGGGGGTTCTCCTGTACTCCTCAGACCAAGTCCGAACTGAAGAGACCAAGCGAAGCGTTTCCCTCTGAGCTGTGGCTCTTTGTGTGTCGCAGCACTGCCTCACGATGATGCATGGGAAAGAGCGTGTCTCTGGAACAATGGCTCAGTCTGCTGCCTGACATTAAGGAGATAGAGGAGTGCTTCAGCATCTCACACTGAAAGGTCCCCACAGCAGAGGATGCCTTGAGATGCAGCATTGAAAGGCAGTTTCATTGCAAAGCATGATGTGATGTTCAATAAATGCAACATTTTGTAACTGTATATAACCTAATGCTCAATCTCTATATCCATTCATCCAACTACTATGCAGGAGTTGCTGACGATATCCTCAGACATAATGTCAAGGCCCCTCTCTTGGATGAACTGATGTTGACTCCCCCTGTTTGAATGACTGACCGGTCCATGGGCGGCTCATTGGATCCAGCTGGGCTCAAGGAGACCGGCACCAGGACAGAGGGGTGATCAGTCACACCAGCACCTCCATCCGCTACCCGACTGGTGGAGAACCCACAGGGGTTCTCATGCTTTACACAACACAGGAACACCTACATACCTCTGGTGTATATACACTCCAATAGGTTCATATGTGACATATACACACACCACATATGTTTAGTGTTTTCTTCTTGTTCAAGACAACCAAACCCTCCCATTTATTTCTTTGTGAGTTCTGCTGACTGATGGTTCCATTGTGAGCTGCTCAGACATTCTGAGGCTGTGTTTTGGCGGGGCGTCAGATCTATAGATCGATATCCTGCCTACGCTGCCATCGCATCTGCAGGAAAATCCTCCAATTTCCTGGAGATGATGAGGTTCTGGTATCCACTATAATGTCGCCGTATGTCAGCCAGCTGGGGCCGATTAAGGATTGGCGCCGTCAATCTGGAACTGAAACAGTTGCAAGGTTGCAATGTCCACACCTGCCAATGGACACGTTGTTAGAGCTTAAGAAGTTGTTAATTACTACCGACTGGCGGGTTGGCTTAAACACTAACTAGCTGAATGGGAGGAAGACCTCCGAACACTGGCGTTACTGAGTGACTTATGGTTAGTTTAGCAGCTTAAGTTCAGTAAAAGTGTTGCCAGCAAATGTGAATAATCACCACGGCCCCAACATAGAGTCCAGAGCTGATGCCCACTCTTCTCAGCACTCTTCTCGGTCTGGGGGCTCAGGTGCACACATTGCTCCACACAGTGTACGGTAAAAAAAAAGGGGGGGGGCGGATAATCCCCGCAAATCCTCAGTACAAGTACTTTGGAATGCCTTTGTATCTGGCTGTCTGTTAGTATGGCTACACCACGATCGCTGGAGGAAACCAAAAACACTTTCAATGAAAGCCCCCCGTCCCCCCATCACCACGTTCCAGATCTCTATTCCTCGATGTCAGAGCGACAGAGGGAGGTGTTCCCTACGGTCCGCCGTATCGAGCACTCCCTCACTCTCCAATGACTTTCATTTTCTGAAGTCAGCACACTCGGCGGCACCGTTCGTAACCGCTCAAGTGAAACCGATTGGACCACCGCAGCCCGGATCACCAGGACGCGCGGAAACGAGGCAGGCTTTATGGACAGCTAACACAAGAACAATGACATAATCGATGCATTAGAAGGATTTATTACATTTTACTTATGTCCTTGCAAACGGATTGCGGTATCCAGAGGAACACTTGGGATGGAAAATACTTATTTCTCTGCCACGTCTGGACTATAGTAAAACCTCGCAAAGAAGAATGAAGTAACCGCTATGGAGACGGACAATGCCCCGTACTCCAAACTCAAAACAGCTGGAGTGGGGGGGTGAGTTGTTGAGGATTACTTTTGGAAAGAAATAGCTTCGCACTTGTGTAATTCCCGTGAGTTGGTTGCATTACTTAGTAATCGCAACACACAACCCGTGGATGTTAATTCAGAAGTATGACAGTTCTGTACGCATCAGTTGCAAGATGCTTTCTAGTGGATGCACATAGGCCTAAAGCATTTCACTAAACAAATAGGCTTTTCTTGTGATTATATTTCAGTTTAATTGTGTTGTGAGTTTGGAAACAGATAATATTTGCATTTTATGGACATATACAACTAAATAATAAGACCAAGTAAATAATCTCGACAATTCAAATGTTCTTGCATAGTTTTTAATGGCATATCTTTCCCCCGCATTCGGCTGTGTATGATCATTATTCAGAGTGGAGTGCAACATACTTGGCAGCTCGCCTCACAATGAGCGTCCAGATCTGTGAGGGATCTGCTGAGCTTTTATGAGGGGAGGAGACGCCGTCTCCCCTCCCCTCCCCGCTCTCCTGACGCGCGTAGTTCTACAGGCGCTCAGCCGTTTCACCCAGCGGGGGGTGAACTGCGAGTCAAGACGTTGCATCATAAACGGGACATGCAGGCCCACCCCCTGCTCTCTGTCCGCTCTCCGCTCCGAGTGAGAGAGGAGCCGGGCAGCGGTAGGAGCCGGACGCGAGAGAGGAGCCGGACGCGGCGCTGAATGAATGAGTCCCAGAGGCTGGCGGGTGTTTCTGGGTACCAGTGGATCCATGTGAACCGTTGTCCCTGTCCCACGCGGCGGGATGTTGGGTTACTGAGAGCCCACTGGGTGGACGTAGAACCACATGAAGTAAAGGGTCCCCCCTTTGTCCAGTCCACACGCCAAGTTGTTGCATGGTAATGCTGACGTGATGAAGCGCGCTACCCCAGCATCCCAGTGCATCCCAGCTTGCAAATGGTTTGGAAAACGGGAGAGAAGCCGTGGGGTCGATGATTTGGTGGAAGAGGTCCTGGATGCACTTCAGACACATTTAGCTGTACGGATACACATGATGGACAGGGTGACATGGATCAAAGCAATGAAGTAACTCAACTCAACTTTTGGGAGATCTCTGTGCCCCTGCACCCTGTACGGTCTGGAAGGTGCAATAATAAACTGAACTCTCAGTTAACTCCTCAGCCATAGTAAACTCGGTAGCTGCCGTAGTCATGGCAACGGGACAGATGTCTCGTCATGATGCTCTGCACCATGGCGTCACAGTTCAAAAGGTCAGGGGGCTCACCAACAAGCGCGGACAGTATGAGCTGTCTAATATATGGTACCATATATTTATACATATATTAACCCTCTCTGTCTTCCACCTTATCTCTCCCACTCTCTATCTCTCCTCTCTACCCCCCTCCATCCCTGTCTCTTCTCTCTCTCCTCTCTTTCTCCCTCTGTCTCTCTCCCACTCCCTCCCTCTCCCTCTGTCTCTCTCTCTCCCCCTCCCTCTTTCGCTCTCTCCCTCTCTCTCTGTCTCTCTCCCACTCCCTCCCTCTCCCTCTGTCTCTCTCCAACTCTCTCCCCCTCCCTCTCTCTCTCCCTCTCTCTCTCTCCCTCCCATCAGGATGGTGTTGATTCTGTGGTCCATCCTCTGTCTCTCCCTGAGGTCGGTTCAGGCTCAAGGTAAGACCATGTGTCTGTTGAAGCTCCACACTCTGCTGTGTGGTCCTACTCTGATGTTCTGATGGTCCTACTCTGACGGTCCTTCTCTGATGTTCTTACTCTGATGGTCCTCCTCTGAAACAGCTAATGTTTGAACTTTGTCTGTTAGACCTGGCCCTAAAGTACAGCTGCTAGGGGAAGACGAGCCACTAGTCACCAAATAGCATGTTAGCTTCATTTCGGCTGCTGCCAAGCCCTGAGCTCCACGTGATGCTTCCTGTGTGTTCCTGTGTGTCACCGTACACATCTGGGACAGCCGGGGCTGCAACCACACACAGCCGAAACAGTGCTAGCGATAACTACGTAGTACCCCCCCCCCCCCTTTTACTTCACTAATTGCAGAGCTCTTTCATAACATGGCTGATGACTTGTGTCTGTGCCTCTTATCCTGGGAACATTTAGAAATATCTTCTCTCTCAGACCCAAACCCCATCGCACCTCTGAGGCACTGCTTCACTGGAGTTTGGGTGATGCTTTACATGGAACTGAGGGCTGGCCCTGGCCCCCTGGGAGACGGCCGGGTAGACCCCATTTAACACTCCCACGGGCTCAAGCTGAAGAATATAGTAGTCAGTGGCGGCTGGTGGTTTTTAAAGTGAGGGAGGAAGGACTGCGCGCTTGGTTTCCATTGGCCTGCTTATTCTGTTGGTGGCTTAAGATTCAAGTAGTTTCAAGATGTTTTGGTGAACTACGGTACAAAATAGCATGCAGGGATAAAATTGATAGAAATCCACCAGTGTGGCAGCATTGTACTTTGAAAGCTGGTGGTCATTATGTTTTTGGACTAGACAAAGCCAGAAGGAAACGATGCAAAGCCAATTAGTCAAATCAGGCATACTCTTGATTTGAAAAACTAAATACAAAATTCTGGACCTATATGATTGGGCCTATTTTCCCCCTCAATTACTGAAGCTAGTGTTTATTTGAATAATTGTATTTTCAGCATCAATTGTTTTAAGAAAAAATAAGACACAAGAGCAAAAGCGACGGAAACAAGTAATAGAACAACAACATTATTTCACAACTATTACAGTAACATGGGCTGTAAGCCTAACATTGTTTGTGGGCAAATGTGGACGTTAATGGATGTTTCAGAATGTTGGTCATGGTGTTAAGCCAATAAAGATTGAGGGACTTTATTTGTAGATCAAGTCAATCCTCCTAACTGTTTGTGTTTTCATGAGGAATCTATCTCTGCGTTGCTATAAAAGTGCTGTAGTTAAATTTTTTACGTAAAGTGGCCATACGTCTCCATCAAATTCGCCAGTGCCTGCGCGGAAATGAGACTTAGAAAGATTCAAATTTCGCCGCATCCAAAAGCTACTAGAAGTGCAAATGATCAAGGTGTTGGAAGTGCTGGGTGATTTGGGTGCGCATTCTGTTGTGGATGGAATCATAAAGCGAATGTTATGTTCTCGCTATCGTTGAAATGATCATAACTTCTTCTTTTTTGTCTCGAAAACTGAGCGGGTTGGTTCTCAACTTGTAGCCTACTTAAGGGGGTAACCCCACCCTCCGGGCTGCGCCACGACTCCTGCTTATTGGTTCTTAGCGCAGCCAGGGCCCCAGCCTATTCGTTAATTTGCTTAGCTAGTCCCGCCCTCTCAGAGGAGGATTTTCCTCCTCTTCCCCATTAAACCCCATGTTATCACCGGCCGCCAACACTGCCGGCGGCCAATGAATGGGATTCCATAGGAGGCTGAGGGAGGGAGGTCCTCAAGCAGTAATTTTCAATAGCCATAGGGGGTGCTAATGTCATGTTGACATAGGCGTAGATTACGGGGGGACGTGTCCCCACCACTATTTATAATTAGAATTTTGTCCCCACCACTTTTAAAAATGTGCAAACCAATTGCGACCGAAAAAATCCCCACATACTCAACTCATCGTAAAACAAGGTGATTTGTAGTTTTCTATGCACTTACAGCGCATTTTTGCCTGCTGAAAAAGGATCTGATATTGGTTCCAGCTTTTCTCTTAGACATTATGGATCCAATTAAATAGTCTTGCGACTTCAGCCTTTTTTTTGTTGTTTGTATAATTTGTTGAATTATATTTAATTTCATCGCAAGGGGGAGGGGGGTGGAGGGTAAACGTGTGCTCTCTGTACACAGCGTTATAATGGAGAAGTGGCTTAATTCGTTTTCAAGACAGACAGCCAAAATTGCCATTTTTATTCAGAAAATAGCCGGTCCTTTTGCTTCCTGTAAAAAGCATGTTTGTGACACTGGATAACAATATGGATACATCATCTAGCCTGCATGTGGAGGGCCACGTAAGGTAAGAAATAGTTTTACATAAACTTTGCTGCTGGTTTTGTTTGCTCGTGATGACCTGGCCAAAGGTTACCCACGGTCCTAAGCTACGATTGTGATCTGATTCTGGTTGGTGCTCCAGCTAGAATGCATTGTATATATAGATTGCAGCTAGTAGCAGCTACACGGTGTGATTGCTATGCCAATGTGGTTATAGTTGTTTTGTCTGATTGAGATATATGACGTTAGACTTGGAGCCTGGTAGGCCTATCCTGAAACAAATATGTTCTCGCATAACCTGTGTGATTATCCTAAACTGTAGGGGATTTTATTAGCGGGCAATTTGCTTATGATGTAGCCTAACGAGTTAAATCTACATTGGTCCTATGCTAGTGTTTACTGGTGGTCAGGATTTGGCAGATGCAATTCTCCTCTGGGCGCTTGTTTTTTTCTTAATTTTTTAATGCAGCATAACATATGCTACCAGCAGCCCTTGCTCGTCTCAAAAGGCTGATGCTCAGTACCTTGTTTCATTTCGTACCCCCTTTACAGCCTGGCATTGTTTGTCTGGTAAACTGTGTTGATGTCAAGACAAGTGTTAAATTGCCAACATTGTTCTTTGTCCTGTGTGTAGTAGTATTACATATCCCGAGCCAATACCCTGTTTTTTCCAACGCCGTTTTGCAAAACAAAAACTGTGGTTTTCAACTTTTATTGTTCGAACAGGATTTTCAACATCTGACAATACACTGTAGAGCATATTGTAATGCAGCGTTGAATGGATGAATAGCTTACATAAGGGTATACAGCACTTTTCAAACCACACTCAAGCTTATGGTTATTGTCCCCACCACTTCTAAAACCAAACTGACGCCCTTGCATGTTGAGTAGTCTGGACAATCTACACTTTTCATTCTCAAAAATGTTAAGGAGGATCTTCCTCCCACTCCTCACTGGAGAAGCCTCCACTGATAGTAGTTTACACCGAGTTCAGCCCTCGCTACAGCTGTCCTGAAGATGACCTGCCGGTAGTGGATCTGTATATGTGTGTGTGTGGGCAGGGGGTGGTCTGATATTGATATCAACAGAAATAATATAAGACAATGATCACAATATGTATTTCTGTAATTTTTCTGTAAAATGTACAATATATTTCTGTAATTTTAACATTTATTTGAGACCTTTTTGGGTGTCCATCCATCGTTGAGAGACTCTCACTATTTGGGGAGATTGTTTCTATTCGTTTCTATAAATATGCAGCTTTCAAATACTGGCAGCAGCCTCAGCAAGGAGGCCTTCTGTAACCGATGACAACTCAGTCTTACATAATCACGGGATGATAGAGAGAGTACAGCCACACTGGAACCTCTCTCTTACATCATCTCCATAAGACTCTTGATGTTACTGTACTGACATGCGTACATGGTCGCTCCGAGTTGTTCATAGAAAGGCACTTGAGTGGAACAGCCAAGGAAAACATCATTAATAAAATACATGGTCTATTACAGAGTAGAACAACCAAAGGTACTAGAAACTGCAAGAGTGAAGGCAAACGTCATCAGCGAAATGGAAACCTTTTACAGTCCAGCCTGAGGAGCAAGTTAAGGTCATAATCTATCTTCTGTACCAGTTCATACGTGCTTCCTAACCATAAACATGATCCTGTGATGGCTTCATGTGGTGAGATCCAAGACTTTGCTCTGTTGCGCGCCTCAACCTTCAGAGCGGAGACTGTTGGCCTTCATGGCTATGGTTCAGCTCTGCCCCAGCGTCTCATGCTCCTCCCTCTCTCTGCAGATGTGGACGTGCTGCAGTGCCTGGGTCTGTCCGGGCATCAGGGGCCAGGAGGGCCACGCCCGCCCCCTCATGGCGTGATTCTGGTCAAATCAGGAGCCATCCTCACCCAAAGGGCGGGGGTCCAAGTGCCTTTGCCCACCGTCCTGCCCGCCTCCTACACCTCCACCAACCTCTCCATGATCCTCAGCCTCTCCGCCCATCGCCTCAACAGCGCCTTCATCTTCAGCATCCTGACCAGAAGGAAGAAGCTGCAGCTGGGCGTCCAGCTGACACCGGGGAAGGTGGTGATTCACGTAGGCCAGAGGAACTCTGTGAGTCTGGACTACAACGTCCACGATGGACACTGGCACAGCCTGGCGCTGGACATCCGAGGGCAATGGGTGGTTCTGCATACTGCTTGTGGGAACCAAAGCACCCGTGCAAATCTTCATCTGAGGGAGGAAGAGAAACTGGATCCAGAAGGTTATTTTGTTCTGGGCAAAATGAACCCCAACTCGGTGCCATTTGAAGGGGCCATCTGTCAGTTTGACATTCACCCGTCGGCACAGGCGGCTCCAAACTATTGTGATTCTATTCCAACGCGATGCCGGGAGGCTGCGTCGTATCGGCCAGCCCTCCTGCCCCTTCTACCTCTTCTGCCCTCAGGTCTGAACGTCACCCAGGCTCCACGGTCATGGACCCAGCTCACCAAGACTGCCCATAGCGCCACTTTAGGCTGGCCTGAGGGACAACGAGGGACGGCGTTCAGCCAGACGACCCAGAGACCATCCAGGATTCATAAAACTGTGCCTCCAACACACGCCTCTGCAGCCCATAGGAGTGCGTCTAGTTCAGCTCCGGAACATCAAGGGTTTGACTGTCAGCTCGAGGCGGGATCTGTCACCGCGTCTCTGCGGACCGCTACGAGCCCAACGAGCGCTCCCCTGTCCACACTTCTCAGCAGGCCGACCACAGAGCTGGAGGGAGGAGATGTTCAAACCCCAGAAACCTCTGTCAGCAGCAGGCCTTCATCCGCCTCTGCGGGGTCACCTGAGGTACCATCAGGTCTACAGACCACTCCAGTAGACGCACTGGGCGACCTGCTCTACCAGAGGCCGCCGGTTACGATGGCCCCAAATAAACTCCTGCCGAGAGGGACCAAGACGCCGGACGCTAGGCCTACTGTGCTCCTCCCGGTCACCCCGGCTGCAGCAGATGGCCTCCAAATATTTGAGTTGGACCTGACCCAATTCTCTCTGCTGGCCGGACCTCCTGGACTCAAGGGGGATGCGGGACCAGTGGTGAGTTCCCTGTCAGAACCGAAACAATGCAAAACAAACACTAAATGTCAAAGCATCAGAACCGAGAACATGTTGCTGTGATGATTATTTCATTGGCTGCAGGTTTTAGGTTTTTTTTGCTCATTCCCTCAGTCATGGTGTTTTGAGAGCTATCAGCTTAACTTGCAGATGGGACCCACGCTTTGAGGTTGACAACATAAAGCCCCTCTATAGAGTCCTTCCCAGTCACATCACGCTCTTTGGGACCTGTGCGTTCCGGTGATGAAGCTTGATATAGACACCAATCAACACATCCTCAGATGTTTGAGTCAATAGACATGAACATGTCGTTCTCTCAATGGAACTACGTGACTCTGCGGTCTGGCAGGAAAGGCCTCCGTCGACTTTGAAAGGTGTCACCTTTTGGTGGGAGGTTTGGGGTGAAGTTGTCTCTTCAGCAGGCGGATGATATGATTAGAGTCAGAGATTAAGTATTGGCAGTAGCGTGGGAGATTCCTGCTAGTAGATGCTGATGTTCAAAAAGGGTAAATACTTTAATATATCGCCTCCGTTGACTACATGAGTATATGTTGCATTTATTTGCGTCCAAACAACTGGATGGTCTCATAGAATGGACATGGTGTGCTTGAGCAAAGGTTAACGGCATTGCAAGTCTGGTACAAAACAATTTGGCCTAACTGTACTGCACAAGATGATGTCGACTGACATTTAGTGTACAGTAGCCTCATGAAGTGAATTACTCTGCTGACTGAAAATGAGATTTGGCTAGTTCTATTACCCAGAACGAGAGCCGAATCTCGCTTGCACAGCTTTGCAAATTCATGTAATGACCACATTTGTCCTCAGAACTAGCAGCTATAACTTGAGTCAGTTCTGACGTCTGGTCAGCCATCACCTGTTTAGGAACAGAGTTCTACAGGTCTTCCAGAGGAACTGAGACACTCATTTGCACTTACCCCGCCTGGCAGGAAGCCTTGTCTCCACTGGACTCATACCAAGATTGATGGCTTTAGTTTCAACGCTCTAGAACCTCTTGTACGATTGTTCTTGGAAACCCTCCTAGCCACCTGCGCATCCAACAGTGAAAGTCCTCTTCCTTTCTGCCTTGTAGGGACCCCCGGGGCCTGCAGGGAGCCAGGGCCAGCCAGGCAGGAGGGGACCCCGGGTAATCCATCAGTTCACCACTCTCCTGTCTCTGGAGTCTTCTGACAGCCCATCCGCCCACAACATGTAGAGACCCACGTCTTTAGAGCTTTCTGATGCGGTTTTAAATCAAACTTTGTATTTTCCACTGCTTCGAGCTGTTTCAGTAGAGTAAACCCCTCCTCAGCTTCTGGTTACAACGGATGAGACAACATATTGTGTTTTGTGAATCCATTCTAAGGAACGGACACACTCACTTTACTGTGAGAGTTGAGCCGAGTTGAGCCTTAAAAAGCTCTATTTCACTGACGGGCAAGGTGAGGCTGCTGCAACCAGACACCCTGCACACATTCCACAATAATCAATGCCATCATTCGATTTGAATACCTTTCCTAACATTTGATGACTTTACAGACAGTTGTCACGTCATGTCAGCATGCGTGTGATGGTCCTAGATGTGGTTTGATCGTCGTAGGCGTCAGGGCGTCATGAGGATCAATCCACCGCCCGGCAGGCGTGTGGATTGATCCTCATGAAGCCCTGACGCCTGTGCAGCATGCGCTGATACACAGGGGGTGGCTGGCTAGCACCCTGCAGTGCACGGGGTGTGGAGGAGCTGGGTGCCCTGACCAGGGTGTTGGGCATCTCTGCGTGTGCCGCTCCGGTTCTGGCCTGTTGGGGGGTGGGGGGAGACCAGGTGTGGCTATTAGGTGTGGGTTATTTTCAGGGCCGTGTATCATTTCATCACTCCTCAAAGGACAGCTGCTCTGCAGAGGAGCTGGCTGCCGGCTTCCTATTGGCTGGAATAGTGTTTAATCTGGCGGCTTGTCCTTTGAACGTCAGGAGGGGCTTCACTTCACAGG
>JAOPJJ010000008.1:16519770-16530341 GCA_027122795.1 Enchelyopus cimbrius
TATATATCTATCTAGAGTATATGATTGAATGAAAGTATGATAAGTAGTATCTATCTTTCTATCTATCTACTCTCCTGCGCACGTCCATGATTTCCCAACTCGTCGCACCCAAAATCAAATGGAACGCTTTTAAGTGGGAACATTCGGACATGACGTCACGATTTACCATTTACCACTTCCTAGTGGGACGGTTGTCTGAAAGGAACGCAGCAATAGACATCCGTCAAGATGTATGTGTAGGAGGATGAGCTTGTGTGCGAATGCTGTGAGCGCGAGAAAAAAAAGAACAAAGAAAACGAACGGCTCACCACTGTGACTCGGTTCATGTTAAAGAGCCGTTCAAAAGATTCGGTTCGTTAGTGAACGTCACAACTCTAGGTCCTATGTCCAAAATTCCGAACTACCCCTAAACCCTTGAAGAGTTGCAACACATCTTGGCATATCACTGCAGAATGAACGACTGAACGAATGAATGACTAATCTATGTCCCATAGATTATGCGGGTTCTCATATGCCTCTGCACGTTCAGTCCCTTCACTTTGTCCATGCTTTATTTACACTTTATAATTAATACTCAAGAGGATTGTACCTCGGCTGCCCCGCAAGCCACGCACTGTTCCGCCACTTTCGACAGGTTGTCCAGGTCCCGTCCGTTCAGGGCCAGCAGCGCCCCGAACCGGGCGAACAGCACGCTGGTCCCGGCGCCGATGCCCGAGCTGGCCCCGGTGATCAGCGCGACCTTCCCATTCAGACTGGACATCTGGACCGGGACGGGGTCACAGGGTTCAGGGTTCAAATGCGCAGGAGGTCGTTATTGGACCCGTTTATACGGGCTGGATAATGAAGACGTCCGTGCAGTACTTTACCTGGGACGCATCGTTAGATGCCATTCTGGTTTTATCAGCTCTGAACTCAACTCTCGTAACGAGAGCGCAGCCCTTATCGCAACGCGGCATTGACGTCATAACGGAGCGACGCCTGTAGTTCTTCGAACGCATCTGACACATGGTTTGTAGTACTATTCGAGGAAGATAATGAAATTGCAGAATATCAAAAAGTAATGACGTTTTTATTTTGTGTGTATCATATAAAAAAACATTTAAAAAAATTAAAAACAAAAAAAACATTACAAAAACACAACACATTACAGCAATTTTGACAGCGAAGGGTTTAGCGTGGATGTTGAGTGACGTCATTAACCAGCGGGATTAGTGTGGATGGTGATGTCATCAACCAGCGATTGGGTTAGCGTGGACGGTAACGTCATCAACCAGCGAAGGGGTTAGCGTGGACGGTGACGTCCTTCACCCTGGTGTCCGTCACAGGACGGAAAGTCTTTTCGTTGACGGGAAGTTTCTCCAGTTCATCCAGTGTCTCCAAACCATCAATGATTCTGAATGTTTGTCGTACAAGAGAACACACATCTCACTTCGTGGACTATGTAGAAGGATATAGGTTATCATAACGGATCCATTTGTGCCACAAAAGGGTGAAAACGGTAAATCTGACGACATTGTACAAATAAAATGCCAGATGGGATTCAACCTGGGCTTACTTTCCGAACACGGTGTACTTCATGTCCAGGTGAGGCTGCTTGGCGTACGTCAGAAAGAACTGCGAGCCGTTGGTGTTGGGTCCGTTGTTGGCCATGGAGACCACGCCTCGGACGTTATGCTGCACAAGGGACCGCACCAGGGTTCAGTGAGAGCGGCCCCGCTTTCTCCTCCTCATCATACTGCCACACCCTCACACAACGACTGCTTCATTCATGAAGATTCTTACCTTGAGGTGTTCACTGAACTCGTCTTCAAACTTACGTCCCCATATGCTGGTTCCTCCTTTTCCCGTCCCTAGAGGTGGTCAGGAAGGAGGGCAGACATACTTTAAGGGTAAAGGCCCGATCACACCAAGAACAATAACTACTATACTATAAGGATAAAGGCATTCACACCCTCCAATGATATCATCCTATGACGCTTATAGAAAAATAGAATAATATATTAAAGGCTCGTGATATGCACGATCGCTTGAGACTGCAGCTAATAAAAAATGGATTTCGATGTCATGTTAGCACTGTATGTTGCTGAAAGAAAAAGAAAGGTATAGGTTCACAAACGACTTCAAGCCGTGGTGATTTAGGGGAATCCACTGTTACGAGAGTTACAGTGAGTAAACGCAGCATCTTTTAGGCTACATATGACGTTCTTTAGCCTACATTCTATAAGATTCTGATTGGCTGTTAACTTTTTATCATTCTCAAAAATCGCTCTGAAAGTGATCCCCAAAGATATCGTTCTTCAAGTCGTTATCGTTTGTGTGAACGTCGTCATTCATATTACTACGAGCGATATTTTCTTATAGTTATCGTTCTTGGTGTGAAAGGGCCTTAAGAAATTAAACAGAGGGAAAGCTGGGGGGCGGGGAGGGTGGGAGGCGTACCCATGGGGTCCCCTGTCTGCACCATGAAGCCCTTGATGTTGCGGTGGAAGATGCAGCCGTTGTAGAAGCCGCTGGCACACAGCGCCAGGAAGTTCTGCACAGCGGACAACACAAATACACAGTGACTAGCACGGAAGAGATCTTTTGTGAAAACAGGAATACATTCTGAATAACAATTACCCAAATTAATATTGTCCATTTATTTAGTGGACTTAAAATACAACTTCCAACAGCAAAGAAAGTACTAGATGGTTTTAACAGACCCATCTCTGACTCTGGGACATTTGGTTCATAAGTACTGTTTTACTGATGTGATAATATGTACAATGGATGAGAGAAAAGGGTTCAAATATGTGACAGATAAACAAACGCAGATAATGACTGATTTCACTCACCTCACAGGATTTGGGCGTGCGTTCACAGAAAAGCTCGATTTTAATATCTCCAAGATCACAGTGCAGAGTTACAGCCTGAAACAGTCACCACAATAAGAGTTACAGCCTGAAACAGTCACCACATCAGCCTGAAACAGTCACCACATTTAGAGTCACAGCCTGAAACAGTCATCGCATTAAGAGTACAGCCTGAAACAGTCACCACATCAGCCTGAAACAGTCATCGCATTAAGAGTTACAGCCTGAAAGTCATCACAGTAAGAGTCACATTCGAAAAGCGACACCACTTTTAGGGACGTGGAGTTTGGATAACAGTTGTTACTAGTGCTAAAGTAAATGCTAAGCATAACACAAGAAACAGATTTAAACATATCAAAATAGACAACTGCAAATAATATATACAAGAAGGAAACAAGATACGGGAGAATTACCATTTTCAAACAGAGCTTCGGTTTGTGTGTCGGAGGAAAAGGTCCGATAGGAACCAGGATCCACAGTCGACTGGTTCCGCTCAACATTCAATTATAAGAAACCCTAGTTCGACAAAACGCAAATTGTCGCGCTTATATAATTCAGATAAATGTATCAATGATGGTTACAACAACTGATTGTTTGATGCATATTTTGTGGAAAGTTGCATAATTAATCTACATATACAAAGACATAAATATATATTATTATTTCGATATATATATATATATATATACACACACACACGCCCCCCTTGAAGCCTTGTGAGGATGACCGGGACATAGAGTGGACGCAAAACTCAGACTCCGTGTGACAGCGCGGTGTAACTGCAAATGACCCCCCAACACATCGGGCATAGCGGAGATTGTTTATTTGGTTTCTGTGACGTTGAAATGAGACATCAATTCAAACACACCATTTAGGTTTGGGTCATCCACATTGTCTCAACAAAAGACGTGCATGCTTTTTCCTTATCAAAGGTAGATTTCTTTTTGGCAAACAAAAGCGTACACAGAATAATAAACGTGACGGAAAAACTGAACGTAATCACGAGCTAGAGGCTGATACTTGGGTTCAAAGGGCAGAGATAACGGTCGCACACATGGTGCTCAATGCAAAGAGATACATCTCAATGAATACTTCACAAATGACATCATTTAAAAAAAAGTATTATTTAGCTGTTAGTGTATTCATATTCTCCAAAATGTTTTAAACACACAAGTGACACTGAAATATCAGGTGGATAAAAACAGGCAGAGGAAAGATAAGGGAAGTGGGGAGATGGTAACTATTTTCCTGAGATTTCTTTCTAAATCTAATCCAATAATACTGATAGCTGTCATAACTGAAGAAATAAGGTCAGAGGACTTTGAAATATCACAGGTGCGAGCAGTCTCCAATCCTAACGCAACTGAAATCATAACGGCTCCCTGTTCCTACTGACACCACTCCTACAAAATGCCCAACAGATGCCTCCGTTGAACACATGGAAGACAAACTGTAGAACAAATTCAAAACTCTTCCTCACTCCAGGAAGCATTGCCTAAACCAGCCAGCTCCGAGGCTCATCTTCTGCTAACTTTGTGAACAGCTTTGTCCATCAAACCCTTCCTGATGCATGTTCCTCCACTGTGTGATATTAATGCAGGTGATGATGAGGATTGTCTGAGCCATCAGCTTATGGACACGTTTGGTATTCTGTTCGTAAACGCCCTGACTTGTGACCTTTAAAAAATGTAGTTTTCAAAAGTTACCAGTTTAAACAGTGTATTCTAGAAACAGATGTCTGCCAAGATCCTTGTGTGACCATATAGCTTTTCCTCCGTCAATCCGGAGAGTTAAACTACATTCATTAGCAGGTTTCTCTATTTCTCACCCGATGGAAACAGCAGGTATCATGCATGTTCATTTGATTTGGTTTCAGGAGGTGGTGCAGACCAACAGGCCTCCACAGAACAGTTACCCCATGTCAGATGGACCACACAGCACATTAAAAACACAGCCTTCTACCTTCAGACCTTTCTTTTTTAATAAAAGGCAATATTGCACATTGGGTAAAGTGTGAAAACTTTAACTTCAGCCATTCATCTGCATTGCATGACGGCTCTGCAAGTTGGCTTTGTTGCCACAGTGAGAACACGAGAATACTACGGTCCTACACGCATCATAACTCAAACGGGATGTCCATGCCGCGTGGGCGTGTCTGTTAGGAGCTGACATCACATTCTACAGAACCAGGAGAGAAGCCTAAACAGAATGTGCATCAGTTTGAGGATTAAATATGTTTGAAATGATCTCACCACAGAGTGAAAGCTATTAGTTATTAATTAGTTATTTTAATAACGATTATTGCAATTTTCATTCCACGGCTAACGAAACTTTGACTGCACTTGTCATGCTCTATAATACTGGTTTCATAAATAACTTCATCTGCTGTATATAATATTATTCTCCACTCAGGAGCATGTTAGCAGGTGAAAATAAGGATTAGTAAATCTGAGCCAAAAATCTGATTAGGGACGGCAAGAGAAGAAAATGCTGGGATTGAAAAACAAAAAACTAATTATTTGTCAAACATTAATGAAACAACTCTAAAAGCGTAGGGTAAGGCAAATGTATACAATATAAATAGATTACTCTTGAAGTGACCAATCATTTGGCTGGGTGTCCAAACCGGGCCTACTCAAAGGCCCTCAAAGCAGCCAGTGGTCAAGTGCTCAACTCTGCTGGGGAAACGTCTAGGAATGTGCTTTTGTCATCTACACTCACTCAAATCAAACACGTGGATGAGAACATCTCTGTAAAATGGAGAAAAGACTGTTGGGACCATTATTGCATCACATGTACAAGTCGGCTGAAACGTGGTCTGGTTGAAGAGAACCCCTCATCCAATGAGGATGGAGACAACGTGCAATCGACCATACCCCACCGTGGTCCATAGTACATGCTGATACAATGGAACACACCCATAGCGTCAAACAGCTTCTGAACGGTGTTAGCAGGTGTATGAACAGAGAAACACTGGTCCTGTACTCCAACCAATAGAACCAATATTCTGCTGACATCAGCGGCCCAAAAACTACTTCCGTTTGAAGTCCTGCATGCAACCTCCTGCGACAACCTGCACCCGACACAGGACAAAATCCTCAAAAAGGAAGGGATAATAAAAGGCCGTGCGGCCACACCCAGAACAGAAGACCCCCAGGTCCACTGAGAGACGAAGGGTCTGGGGGAGTCTGCTGCGCCGTAGAAGGACCGACAACACCCGCACGTCGCTCACGCCTGCTCCTTGTCGACCTTCCACAGCTGCTCCTTGACGTCGGGGGGCAGCGTGTTGAACAGGTCCTCCTCCACCACCAGCCCCGTCCTCCGGAGCTGCTTGCACTCCCCCAGCTCCACCGGCAGGCACTCCAGCCGGTTGCCCCTTAGCTCCAGCTGGGCCAGCGCCGTCAGCTCGCCGAAACGCGAGGGCAGGGCCTGCAGGCAGTTGTTCCCCAGGTTCAGCGTGCGGAGCTTCCGGCACTGGAACATCTCGTTGGGCAGCGTCTCGATCTTCGTTGGAGGAGGAGGACACAGAGTTTAGGAACCAGCGGATGAGAGTCCATCCGGGAGGACCTAGGACAGGGGTGCTCACACGCTTTTAGAGGCCAGGTCTATCTCCGAGGAGGAGGGATGAAAAGGATCTAAATGATATTCATATTTTTTCAAATATTTTCCAAGAGTTCCACGATCTACCAGCAGAGCCTTTGAGATGGACACACCAGGCACCCCTGACCTAGACCGATGTTTGAATGGATGAACTAAGACTAAGAGGTGCATTTGTACAATATGTGTGATGATCAATCAATAAAAGGAAACCACTCACCCTATTGGCTGTGACGGCCAGGTACTGGAGGTTCTGCAGGAAGCCGATGTCAGACGGGATGTAGGTGAGGTTGTTGTGGCTCAGGTCCAGGAAGCGCAGCTTGCTGCAGTAGAACAGCTGGCTGGGGATCTTCTCGATCTTGTTCCTGTTCAGGTACAGCCGCTCCATGTTGGCCAGAGTGCCGATCTGGATGGGGATGTAGGCGATCTGGTTGTACCACAGCTTCAGACACACCAGCCGGTGCAGGTGCTGGAAGCTCATGATCTCCTCGATGGTCTTCAGGTTGTTGTCCTTAAGGTCGATCTCCTGCAGGTTGTGCAGACTGAAGATGGAGTGCGGGATGCGTTCCAGGTCGCAGCGTACAAGCTCCAGCTCCGTCATGTTGACCATCTTCTTCAGGCTGTTGAGGACCATCAGTTTGGTGCCCTCGTTGTTGATGGACAGCTTCTGGAGGTGCATGCCCACATCGGTCACCACCTGAGGTAGCTTGGTGAGGTTACTCTTCAGACGGAGAACCTTGAGGCGCTTCAGCTCCCGGAGGCCGTCGATGACAATGAAGCGGTTGTTCTCGGCGCTCAGGTTGCCTGTCAGATGGAGTTCACTGAGGTTCTTCAAACTGTAGATCCACAGGGGGATCTCTTTGATATCCGTGAACTTAATGTGCAGCGACTTGAGGTTTTCGCGCAGGAAGGCCAGCGCCGGTGCCTCGATCTTTGCCGGGGTGTGGTACAGCCACATCTCCCGCAAATTCACCAGCTGGGCGATGATGGGTGGGATGGTGACGTCCGGGATCAACTCCAGCTTGAGGACCTCCAGCTCCACCAGGTCGAAGACCGTGTCCGGGATGCCGCTCAGCATGAACAGGTGCAGCTCCAGTTTCTCCTGCGAGTTCTTGGTGATCCTCTGCCGGAGTTTGTCCAGCGTCCACTCGTTGTTCAGGTTGAGCTGCCGGAGCTTGTTCTCGCTTACCTCGGAGAGGAAGACGGCGAAGCGCTTGGAGTACAGCGGGTCGTACTGGTCGATCATGTGCAGCATGAAGGCAAAGTCGTTCTTCACATCCGGTATGTCACTGTAGCGGCTTTCTTCCCGGATGGACTCGAACGAGTACTTCTTCAGGGAGCGCCGCAGCATCCAGCAGAGGGTGTACATGGAGATCAGGCCGTACACCCCCACCAGGCTGATGTAAAAGCACGCCAAGATCTTGAAGAGCGTTGCCAGTGGGTGAGCACAGCGGTACATGCTGTAACCGGTGAGGCTCTCGATGTTCACCCGACAGTCCACGCTGAACTGAATGTTCTGCACATAATACCCAGTGTAGCAGATGATCAGGATGAACTTGATGACTTTGATGACTGTCTGGCGGACGTACAGTCTGTACACAATGTCCCCTTCTTCCACGTGTATCCTGAACTTCTTCACTTTCTCAAAGAGAGCTTTAGCCTGCTCTCCCTCTTTCTTGTCCAGCACGCCGGTCTCGGTGCGGTCCACGATGCCCTGCTCCAGGCGGGACTTGGTCCTCTGCAGCATGGGCACGCTGGCCTCCACGTCCTCGCTGATGACCGACTCCTTGTGATCCACGGAGCCGTTCATCTTCATGGGCTTGGGGTCGCTCTCTTCGACCACTGTCTCGGACAGCGCCCTGGTGGTCCAGGGCGAGTCGAAACACTTCAGCAGGATGGACACAAAGTGCTCCAGTTTGGAACTGGTACGGGGAAACTTGAACCAGAAGTTGCTGCAGGCCAGGAAGATCAGGGTATGCAGCAACACCAAGTAGGGGAAATACTTGGCAAACCAATGCAGCCTGTTCTCGTAGCACACCGCGTCCACATAGTTGTACTGGTGCCGGTCCAGGTCGTACTGGATCCCTTTGGGCTCCAGGGCCATTGAGGATGAGAGAGGAGTGGCGTTGAAGTATCTCCTGCAGGTCTCGTTCACCACCCACTTGCAGGGCAGGCATATCATCTTGTCCTGGGTGACTTGCAGTGTCCCACCAAACACGGAGATCATGAGCATGACGATGGAGATGTAATCGGTGAACACGTCCCACCACGGCTTCAGGATGCGATATGCAGGCTGGGTGTCTACGAAGTACCGCAGCTCAGTGATGGGAATCATGGTTTTATCTTCAGAACAAATTCAAATCAAGCATGATTAGTTATTGGCAAATTAAATGATGAAGTAAGAGGCATTGATACAAATAATAATACCACATCAAATATATTGTTCCGATAAGCTTAGGGAGGGAAATGAGACGCATTGAAGGTTTTGAAAATATCACTGCACGCAATTCAGGAGAATACGAGGTGACGTATGCAGAGCAACGGAAAAAACCCTAACCCTTTAAAACTAAATCTCTCAGCGATGTCTTTTGCTCCCCTTTAAGAGTAACAGAAAGATTTAGGTCTGCCAGTGTAGCGGCCAAAGACATTTCAAACCTAGGTAAAAAAGGTAAACAGGACTTTATAATGAGCCCATTACTCACCCCTACAATTGCTGAGCAAATTCAAATTTGGTTCTCGCAAGAACTCTAGAACTCTCGCAAGAACTCTAGGGTAGCTTTCAGGCCTCTCTCTTCTAAACGCACCATGGTCATTCAGAATCACAGCCTGCCACTTCTATAACTACATAAGATAAATAGATAATGCACTGTGCTAGTGGAATGATTGTTATTTCACAATGTGATCGTGTTTCCGCCGTGGTTCGGGTTTCTGCCCAAACCGATCAATGGCTTCCTGCTCTCCTCTATAAACAACTCCCTGGAGGCAGGGTTAAATTTTGTTAGCTGTTTAAGGAGGAATAAGTGGTAAAGTAGAATATATTGTATAGTGCTTGTTGTAATCTCAATCACACAATGTGACCACACTAATTGAAGGATGCTTCAAAGGGAGTTGCTGACGGCTTCTGACCGGTCCGTAAGACTACATGCAGCTCACTGGCGGGACTGGAGACCAGAGGCATGTGTTGGTGACATACATACGCCATCACCGTGTTCTGGGATTACATTTAAAACAGGGCTATGTATCGATTTGAGAATCTTTCATCAATCCCACAAACTTAGAAAATTTACAATTTTCTATGGTTTTATGCGTCTTATGTTGTATTTCTCCAAAATGTCAGATCTTTGATCTTTGATTCATGCAAGTTTCTGTGAATGAAGACAAACTTAGATCTGCATGCAGCGAGGACACCTGCTGACCCAGTTTTGAATCAGTGGGGCGTTGAACCAGGGTCAGGTGTCATTCAGCTGTCTTTATAACGCTATCTGTCCATCTACATACACATACACAAACACACACACACACAAGTTTTGGGACAATGTCCAAGTGGACACCATCATCCAAACATTCAATAAGCAAATTGCTGTCCATAATAATGGACAGTCTCTTTAGGAAGCTCAAAAAGCCATGTTGTAAATATTAAATACATATGTCATATGCTTAGAAATTATGTTAAAACATGTCTACAGTAGTCATAGTTTGACTTGCATGTCTCCACTTCCCTAACAGAGTGGGCAGTTGTCATGGTGACCGTCAGAACCGGTCCAAACTCAAAACAACAGGCCTCTCTGTTCCCAAGAAGATGTTCCGCGGCCCAATCAACACACCTTGGTCCCAGCTCCTCTATTCTTTATTCTTAGCCTTAGTTTCCGTGAATAAAAGCCAGGGTATTGTCTGAGAGAGCAGCGCTGACCTTCGGCGGGAGATCCTGTTTACCTTGAGATCTGCTGTCTCTGCGACTACAGTCTGCCTGGAACGCTAGCCTGTCACCTCTGTCCAGAACACACGCACGCGCGCGCCCACACGCGCGCACGCACGCACACACACACACACACACACACACACACTTCACTCTGTGGGACAACAGATTTCGGTGGAGCTGGTAGAACCCCTGGTTGTTCTGTC
>JAOPJJ010000008.1:16618856-16645305 GCA_027122795.1 Enchelyopus cimbrius
CACCACGACCCGGAGAACACCACCTTCAACTGCAGCTTCATCGAGCCTCCGCCCGCTGCAGACCAGGAGCCGCCTCCTCCCTCCTCCTCCTGGTCGTCCCAGGAGTCCTTTTCCTCCTTCGGGAGCGGAGACGAGGGTCCCGTGTACTGCGTGCCCCACGAAGGTCAGTCCTCAGGAACCCCCCTGCCTGGAGGGGAACCGTGGAAACGGTCTGGAGGGGAACCATGGAACCTCTGGCGGGAACCATGGAACCCATCTGGAGGGGAACCATGGAACCCATCTGGAAGGCAACCATGGAACCCTTCTGTAGGGGTACCGTGGAACCTGTCTGGAGGGGAACCATGGTACCCATCTGGAAGGCAACCATGGAACCCTCCTGGAGGGGAACCGTGGAACCCGTCTGGAGGGGAACCATGGAACCCTTCTGTAGGGGAACCATTGAACCCGTCTGGAGGGGAACCATGGAACCCGTCTGAAGGGGAACCATGGAACCTTTCTGGAGGGGAAACGTGGAACCCTTCTGGAGGGGAACCATGGAACCCTTCTGGAGGGGAAGTGTGGAACACATCTGGAAGTGAACCACAGGAAGGTACCAAAAGATGGCACTATATGACGATTCCCATGTGAGATGAATGCAGTAGTATCTTAAATACTATCGTTTAATAGTGCCATCTTATCTTTATTAATCCCAGATAGGACATAGGGGGGCCACAGCGTAGACACAGTAACTGATTGAGTGAGAACAAAAATGAACATCAGAATATAGGTTTTAAACATGTCCATGTCCATGTCCATTGTTGACCCTTTGTTGCTGCTCCCTGTTAGCGGCTGTTGGTCTGTTAGTGTGGAGAGGAAACGGTTTGGTCGTGTCAGCAGAACACGCAACTCTGACGCACACCTGGAACCTCTTGGGGAACATGCTCTGTGAATGACGAGCAGACTCTGAAGTGATCCGTCCCCAAGTGGATTTCTTGTGTTGATGGCAGGATGGCTGAATTTGCTGCGTTGGCGAACGTATTGGTCCTGGGTTTGTCGTCTGCGATAACATAAACATTGAGATGTATGTCTACAAGTTGTCGGGAGAGGAGAAGCACAAACATCCTGGCATGATGGATGAGTTCCAAATGTTTTGCTGACCAAGATAGAGGTGTTTTGTTTCTAAAGTCAACTCCAGAGGCAGTAAAAAGATTACCCAAATAGATTATGCATAACTGCTTCCTGTCTTTCATCAGTTTCTAGTAATTCATCAATTCACGAGGCAAAACGTCGCGGGCTAGTGGTGACATGAGTTTATTTGTTTGTCGACATGTTCCACCTGTCCATTGAGAGCGTTGTGATGAAGACTTCAGGCTGATCTTATTTAAATTATGGATCCTTTTTTATTTATTTATTCTGGCCTAGCATTTTGTATCTGCTATGACGACTTTTATTTTGTATTTTATCCCCTGAATTTTGATACTAGTAACACTTTTGTATACTTTCTATCCATATCTCTATGTCTGGAGCACTGTTGTCCCTGTTATGTCACTGTGTTCTGTCAATGTTGTATATGTTGTCTATGGGTGTGTAAGCAGCAGCCCACTCTTTTACCTGCAACCAAATCTACCCTCGGGTATAAATTCTCCCACAGAGTCCGTGAAGGAGAGTGGGGACCAGAGCGCCCCCAGCCCTGCGCTCCCTGACCAGGGCGACGCCGGAGAGTACACCTCCCTGAAGGACACCAGCGTCTCCAGGCCTGGAGCCGGCGAGCAGGCGCTGCTCAAGTCCTCCGACAGCGAGGGCTCCACCAGCAGCTCGGAGGCAGCCGGGGGGGCGCTGTACGCCCGCATCGCGCGCCTCTCCAAGACCTCCAAGGAGGAGGACACCGGTGCCAGGGACGGCGACGCTGCCGCTCCGGTCCTGGAGGCCAAGCGGAACGGCAAGCCTCCCCCCTCCCCTGGCAAGCCCAAGCCCCGCCCGCCGGACCCCTCCACCAAACCCAAGGTGTCGTGGATCCACGGAAACGCTCCAGGGTCTCCCCAGCCGGAATCGCAGGGGCAGCATCCGCAACAGGGGGGCGCGAAGGTCCTGGCCATGCCCAAGGAGAAGAAGAGAAGCTCCAGCGATGGCTCTGCAAAGAGTGAAGAGCGGCAGAAGATGAAGGATCTGGCCAAAGAGAAGAGTCGTGAGCAGCAGCAGCAGAAGAACCAGGAGACGAAGGAGACCGAGGCTGCGTCCCTCTCCACCAGAACCAAGCCCCAGCGGGGAAGCCGGTCCGGGGACGAGCCTGCCAGTGCCGGCCACATGGACCACATCAACGGCGTGGTCCAGAACGCTCTCAAGAAGATCAGCGGCTTCCACAGCTCCTCGTCTGAGAAGAAGGAGACGCCCAAGGAGCCGCCCAAGAGCCCCAAGGTGCTGCACCCTCACATGAATTCTGAGGCGGCCACGCTGCTAGCCGCGCAGCTCAAAGAGAAGACCCAGAGCATCAACCGGAACGAAGGGACAGGCCTGACCAAGACCAACGGTCTCAGCTCCACGCCCAAGGCGTACCGGGAGAAGCCCACACCGCCGCAGAAAGCCAAACGCACCTCGTCCAGCGGCGCTGGCAAGCAGGCATGCACAAAGCCCCTCCTCCCCATCTCCAGCAGCCTCCAGAAGCTGGGGGCCCCCGGCGCCCCGGACCCAGGGGCCCCTGAAGCTAAGAGCCCGGATAAGCAGGACTTAAACGGCTCGAAGGCTGCAGAGCCGACGCTGGAACCGACGCCCAAGAAGACCCCCATGAAGAAGCCGCCTCGTAAGAAGGGCAAGGAGGCGACTCTGGACACGTCCGACGCCAAGACACCGCCGCCAAAGACCGCCATCATGCCCCCGCAGATAGTCAAATGAGGTCTTTGTTCCTAAAGGATTGTACCAGCCCAATGGCTTTGACGGACTGGACCAGGCTAATGGTTGTAATGGACTAAAGCATCCTGCTGTCTGGAGTGGACCTGGCCAGCCGACGGGTTGAAGCAGACTGCACCAGCTTAACGGTTGGAGTATGAGAATTTCATCCGAGGAATCCCAAACATTTAAGTGAGTGTGTGTTGTCGTTCCAGGACCAGAAGAAAGACAAGATGACAATCTTCCAAACGTGGCTACGGTCGTGTCCTTGTGGTGAGTTCTATCATAATGGCATCTATAGCTTTTAGTATTACATTCTCTTTTATATAACTACCATATATGAACTTCCCATGGTGACCCAAGGCTTCACCGGACACGCCTGTCATAACATCCCCCTGAATGTTGCAGCCTACGTATCTCCACAACTATATTCTCCACACGTTGTCCTCCTATCCGAAATGTATATTATTACAGAACAGTTTTCATGTGTAAACTACACCAAGGTACTATTTTGATATGACAATGAATTAGGTGATTACAACTGAGGTTGTTCCAATAGTCAAAGTAAAGCAAGGAAAACATTGTAGAAGGCAAGTATTGCCAATTGTCACTTGAACCACTATACTGTCAGCTTGGACCCACAGTGAACTCATCCTAAGCCTTCCTCGTATCGTATGCCACACTGTGCACTTTACACAGGCTTACCTTACATCAGAAACACCTAGACATCCAGGAACGTACCTGAGTGATCAGTTTCTCCAGACACACCGAGAGAACCAGGCCATTTGAGATGGGACGTTAACCCTATCACTACAATGTCTGTCAATCGGTAAATGTCAGCATTTGTCAGCAAGGTAGTTACCTGGTCTTTAAAACGCAAGCCAAAGGTCACCATCTGGAGCTCCTCCACTGTGGTCTTCCCAACAATGAGACCAGACAACTCACCTTACCAGTCCACAGGGATTGGTTCGCATCTCGTGGAAAGACGACGTGGACTGATGAGATCATTGGGTTAAGGAGACAGAGAGGGAAATCTTTTGCTGGTACTGCATGTGGTGATGTAACAAGTGTGCATGAAGCATGTATTAAAGGAGCGAATAGTCAAGCGCCTTCAGAGCACAACTACAACACGGAGCTGAAAAAATGGACTTGATGAAAATATTTCTTGCATGTCCCATCTTATTTGATCTAAATCTGTCCTTTGTAATGAAATATTAAAGAGAGAAGGGCTTAACGTTTCAGCACCCAAATAACTTATTTACCGTGGGGCTAAAGCTTAGCATAAGACAATCACTGTGGGGCTAATGCTAAGCATAATACAATCATTTATTCACTGGCGGTCTAATGCTTAGCATAAGACAACCAGTTCATTAGTGTGGGGCTAATGCCTAGCGTGTAAGACAATCAGTTATTTACTGGTGGGCTAATGCCTAGCTTGTAAGACAACCAGTTCTTTACTGGTGGGCTAATGCTTAACATATGACTATCACTTCTTTACCGTGGGGCTAAAGCTTAGCATAAGACAACCAATTCTTTACCAGGGGGCCAATGTGTAGCGTATGCAATAACTCCAGGGACTTACGCTGAATAAAGCTGTTATATTGAGCTAACGCTGAATACGGCCAATCAGATGAAGGCATCATCTTGTGGTCCACCCAGTGTTTAATAAAGGTACAAGTTCCCCAGTCTTTGTTACATTTGTGTGTGTTGTTTTATTGTGTTTATTGTATTATGTTGACATGTTTTTTACTTATATTTTCATAATGTTTTCTAAGCTGTGCTTATATGACATTTGTTTTGTGTTCCCGTAGTTTTTGTTGTCTTTTTTTACGAGTATTAGTATTATGTCAATAAACTGGCTTTAACATTGTCCACTGTTTGTTTTGTTGTGAATCTGTGGTTTGAGTATGGGCAGGTTCTTATCGTTTTGGTTCCGTGTTGACGGTACTGTTTGCCTTTAAGGGAACAGCTGGACGTAGATGGTCATCTCATGGCATTAATAGCTACCCAGCATATGTTAAAAGTGGGGTATGGAATTCTCTTTTTTGGCCATTTTTGCAAAATTACTTGAAATCCTTATCATAACCCACTTACAGCCACTGAGTTGGAAGCACTGAAATGGAAATTAAACAAGTCAATCATCTGTGGAACAGGCAGGGCTCGAAAAACTCCACCAAATCAATCAAACCACCGTCGTACTGCACTCCCCCTCCCCATGTACCCAAAGATCTACGCTAGCCTGGCTCGCTCTCGCCCATCTGTGTTTCGTGCATGCGCGTCCATGTTCTTGGAATGGGTGGAGTCAGAGTCGGACGGCGGGTCAGGCTGGACACGGGGTCAGGGGGACCGTGTGAGGAAGAGGAGGGACCTCTCTAACTGAAGACCTAAGTGGGAGCTGCGGCGCATCATGTTCTGATTAACGTGGCTCCACCCATTTCATCATCCACCCGAGATCCTGCAAACTCATCCATCACTGTGACCACGCCTCCACCGCCACCATCCCTGTGACCACGCCTACAGCATCACCTTCACCACCTCCACCACCATCCCTGTGACCACACCTCCATTGCCACCACCACCTCCACATCCATCACTGTGACCACACTTCCACCACCACCTTCACCACCACCACCATCACCACCACTTCCCAAAGTGTGCACATAGGAGGCGTAACGCCTGAACTCGGAGGGGACAGGCGTCCCCCTGTTCTCATCCAGTGAAAGGAGCTCTCGTGTCCTGCGTCCCGGGGCAGTCGGACTGGGTCCCTGGTCCCCTGCGGTGCTTTGATGGCCGACGGTGAATGCCTTCACCGTGGGGCTCCCCTGCGCCTCCAGCCCTGTCACAGGCAAGGCTCACATTTCAGTTGGCCTTTGACTGAAGAGTGGGCCACAGGATATGTGAAGTCCCTGAAGACACAGTCCTCACTGGACAATGGAACCAGTGACCACAGCAGGGACCTCACAGTTAAGTTGGTTTAAGTGAGACAATGCATGAAGAAGGAGGGATTTAGAACGTTAAAGTCGGGGTATGGGATTTGCGAAACGCCGGCAGATTTTGAAAATACACAACTCAAGTGGTCCTACCCTCTTTCCTTCAACGCAGGGGGTCAGCGAATGCTCCCCTGGATGGAGCGTCTCCGCCTCGGCCCCCTAACGAGAGGAGGAGTCGACGCCCACAACGGACCGCATGTCGTGACACAGCAGCCGGTCTGGACTCTGTGATGTATGCCTCAGCTCTGGGGAGGAAGGCTTTTGATTGGTTTGCGTGTGTTTTGACTTCACGGTTCTACCTCTCTCTCCCCCTCTCTTTCTGTCTCTTGCTCTCGCTCCCCCTCTCTCTCTCCCCCTCTCCCTCTCCCGCTCTCTCCCCCTCCCTCTCTTTCTCTCCCTCTCACTCTTTCTCTCTCCCCCTATCACTCTCCTTCTCTCCCCCCTTTCTCTCTCCCCCTCTCTCTCTCTCTCTCTCCCCCCTGCCTGCGGGGAGTGATTGAGAGTACTGGGATCTTCCACTGGTCTGTGCGACTGGTAACATTGGACAATATTTGAGACCAGAGGTGTTCTACAGAGGGGAGGGGGCGGAGCCAGGGTTACGATGGTGGGGGAAAGGGGCGTGGCTTATGGAGCACATCATCCAGACATCGTGCAGCGAGTCCTGCAGACCGCCAGGCTTCAAACCCCCCCCACCCCCTATGAGTCAGCCAAAAGCCAAAAAGCCTGGACCTAGAAAACCAACCCCCCCTGTGTTGCCATGGCGACTGAAACAGATTGGAGGAACATCTGGTAGCCATTTCAGCCTTCTGCGAGGAGAAGAAGAAAGAAATTTATGAGTGAGGGGAAAAAGAGGAATATTTTCTGCAACGGGCAGCAGAATGAAGCGGGGTTGTGTTACACTTGAAAGGGCGGGTTTAAAATCCTGCTCCTCCGAGGGAACACGGCCCGGCTCCGCCGCCGCTGGGCCCAGAGTCCTGGATTAGGGGGCTACCATTTTTGGAAACCCTTAATGAAAAAATTGCTATTTTTGCTTCCAAAACGCTGGAGTGGAATAACAAAGGGATGGCCAGTCTGTAGCTCGCAGAACCACCGCCTTCAGCCTCCGCCTGGAGCCTCCCCCTTTAGCCTCCGCCTTTGGCCTCCATCTGTAGCCTCCGCCTGTAGCCTCCACCTTTATCCTCCGCCTTTAGCCTCTGAGGAGTGCTATACAAATAAAGTTGCAATTCCTTAACCTCCTCTTAGGCTCCGCCTCTAACCGGCACTCAGACAGGCGTGCTGCTTTGATCCTGAGCTTGCGGCCCTCCTCCGCCCGCTGGAGGTCTGCAGGCCGTGTTCGCTGCCCCGCCCCCCTCCCCCCGGCCTCACTGCAGTTTGACGCCCGCCCAGCGGTGCTCAGGTCTGTGGAAAGGCAGGAGTTATGAAACAAGCTTTACTGGAAACAGGGCTGGCTGCTGAACGGCCAAAACCACCACGCTGCTCTGAGGTCAGCGGCCGTCCGGAAACCCCAGAGAGAGAGAGTGGGCGTGCTGTGCCGCCGCCACCGCGTGTGTTTATAGTTCCTCAGTGACATCTCCTCAGGCTATGATTTAGGAGCGCTGCGATGGCACCACACTGAAATAGAGTCCTGCTCAGAGGCCCCGGGGGCAGACCGCACGGCAGGCAGCAGACGCTGGGATCCGGCGGGTTGACCCGGTCCACAGGATGCCTCGCTGCCGGAGAGTCCCGTCCTAGTTTATAGCTTTACAGGTCAGTCCATCCTGCCTCCAAAACATCAGCTCAGTACAGCGCAGCTCACAGTAGACAAAGCATATAGTATTATAGAGTAGTATATATATATAGTAGTATATAGCAGTATAGAGTAGTATACTACTACTATATAGACTATATTGTAGTATATAGTAGCATATACTAGTATATAGTATTATATAGTAGTACGTGTACAGCCAGAGGTACTTCAGTACAGACACAACCTTTATCAAAAGGTACTTCGGGTTTGTGTTGAAGTGGTATTTGACTGGCACAAATATATCAGCCTGCTCTCAGTATTCACTGGGACCGCTTTGATGAACCAGTTCCTTGCCCGGTTCCTGGCGCTCCAGCCCGGTTCCTGGGCGGCTGCGTGAGTGGTCCGGTGTCGGCCGTATTCCCGGAGTGGGAGCGCTGCAGCGTTTGGGAGTGTGGTAGAAAGCCGTTCAGATGCAGATGCAGTCTGTGTTTTTCATGTTTCCTCCCATTCTGGCAGCCTGTCTCTCTCTCACTTCCTGTGGGCCGGATCGTTTATTCCTATATTTGATTGACATGGCCCGCAGCACAACAACAACAACAACACCAGAGGAATGCACTGTGTTTCTCCTCCACGTGAGGAGCACTCCTCAGGCCTAGACCGGACCCTGAGGACTAGACCTAAGCCCCCAGACCCTAATGAACTGGACCGCACCCTGAGGACTAGACCGGAGCCCCCAGACCCTCAGGACTAGACTGGACCCTGAGGACTAGACTGGAGCCCCCAGACCCTCAGGCCTAGACCGGACCCTGAGGACTAGACCGGAGCCTCTATGAGGAAGACATGTGTTTCTGATTAGCGCGACTGAGATTAGGGGGAGGGAGAGGAGCAGGAAGCGAGGGGGAGGAGCAGGCAGAGAGGGGGAGGAGCAGGGAGAGATTGGGAGGAGCGTAGAGAAACAGTTGCTGTCAGTTGCCCCCCCCCCACCTCCGTCACCGTTCACTAAAGTAATGAAAACACTGGCCTACAACGTTCACCGCAGCACCCTGAAGATACCACCTACCAAAAACTTCCTCCACCTAGCAAACAGTTCACCTCCTCCTAGCTAACAATTCGCCTCCACCTAGGTAACACTTCTTCACCTCCAACTAGCTAACACTTCTTCACCTCCACCTACCGAACACTTAACCTCCACCTACCTAACACTTCTTCACCTCCACCTAGTTAACACTTCTTCACCTCCACCTACCAAACAATTAACCTCCACCTACCCAACACTTCTTCACCTCCACCTAGCTAACACTTCTTCACATCCACCTAGTTAACACTTCTCGCACTTCCACCTACCAAACACTTCACCTCCACCTAGCTAACACTTCTTCACCTCCACCTAGCTAACACATCACCTCCACGTACCTAACACTTCTTCACCTCCACCTACCTAACACTTCTTCACCTCCACGTAGCTTCAGCCAGAGATAGACCACCCAGACTCGAGCCAACAAACAACGCCCAATGCTTAACAGTTGCGTTGGCTCTTGTTGGCCCAGGTCAGCTACAAACTTGCCTCAAGACACACCGCTTCGACAGCAGCGAACTATACCGCCCAGTGAACATCCTGCGTTTGCGCGAACACTCCCCTGGGGGTGGCGCTAGTCTCGTGAGGGGCACATTTAAACATAGACTAGTTGCACGAAAGGCTCATTGTTTTGACAGCTAGAGCCAAATATGCAATGCGACTTTGGTGACGAAGTCAACTTCTGCACTGCAACTCTTTGTGCTATTTCTGTTTACTTCCGCCACTCCCACACACTGCGTGTCAGTACATGTCACACACGCAGCTAGCATAAACCAATCTGAGTTCAATCTGAGTTCCCCGACGCTCATGTCCGACTTTGCATGCTAAAACTGACCTAACGCCTCCCGACCGGACATTCTGGTTCCCGACGCCCCCCCCCCCTAACGTCCAACCGGGTTCGTCTATTGCTGGCTTGACACTTCTTCACCTCCACCTAGCTAACACTTCTTCACCTCCACCTGCAGAATACTTCACCTCCACCTAGCTAACACTTCTTCACCTCCAGCTACTGAACACTTCACCTCCACCTAGCTAACACTTCACCTCCACCTAGCTAACACTTCCTCACCTCCACCTAGCTAACACTTCTTCACCTCCACCTACCGAACACTTCAATTCCACCCCCACTTCCTCCAGCATGGCCTGTCTTCTTTATGGGAACACTTTCTACAGAAGGAAGACAGACTGCCCAGCAGCCCCTGGCCTCAGACAGGATCACACACACACACACACACATGAAAGGCCTGCTGTTATAGGCTGCTTCTGTGTGTGTAAAAAGGCTCTTAACTGATGAGTTTAGGGGAAAATAAATAATCTGAGAGCTTAGATAAGGCAGACAGTCGTCAGAGGGACAAAAAAGACGTGTGCAAACATAAGGACGAACACGTAGGCTACCCTTGTATCGAGTCTTGTATCACTTTACTGTATTTGCTATTTCCTGTTCAATGATGGATAGGAAACATTTAAAATGGAGAGCGTCACACGGACTGAATACGTTCCACACAGGACTGTTCATTTCCCCCTTGTCAGCAGATCAGCGGTCGTGGCGGTGGCGGTGGCGGCGGCAGCGGCGGCGCTTTGTGATAGAGGAGTGCCGCGGTGTGAACAAATGGTATGCATCTCCACGCAGACCGGACCCTCCCCCACCCTGAACCCGCTCACACCTGCTCAGACCCCCGCTCCGGATCCCAGGTCTCCTCCTGCACGTTCCCTACATTTGTATTTCCAAAACCCTCCCTCTGGAACAGAACATAGAACATGGGAACGGTTCTGTCGCAAGGCAGAAACCGTCTGCAGACATCAGAAGGCCAGACGGACGGACGCCCCGCCCCGCTCCGGGTCCCGGCCGGGAGCGCAGAGGGAGAGAGAGACAGAGAGAGAGACAGAGAGAGATGGTTTCACTTCACATGAATTCCAGTAAGGAGCAGCGTATTGTTGTTGGGACGCCCAGCGGTCTGTGGTGGCCGGGCTCTGGAAGAACATCTCACCACCCACCCAGCGGCCATGGAGCACAGGGGGAGTTGGGGTGGGCAGTGCTGCCCTCTAGTGCTGACCTAGTAAACGCTCTCTCACCTACGCCGTGAGGGAACGTTGTTCCATCCCCTGGTGCAGGGCCGCTGCTAAGCTTTTGGGGGCCCTAAGCATAAATGTTTTGTCTTTTCTTTTTTCAGCGGCAGATTCATATGGTTGCCATTATTATTTATGCTGCAACATTTACAGATGAATAAAGCTAAAGGCTAAATATGTCCACTTCAGGCAAAAGGAAACAGAGTGAACTCCAATGCGAAAAGAGGAGAGTCAGGAGAACTTTGAAGGCTGTACCATTTCAGGGGAATTATTTTTATATATGAGGTAAAAACATCTAATTTGCCTGAATTGAGTGCCTTGGGGCCCTATGAGCTCTACGAATTCTGCGTATGGGCAGTGGCGGCCCTGCCTGGTGCTGCCTGGTTGGGGGGGTGGGGTGTGGGGGGGAAGGTGGGTCAGGGGCGCACGCTGAGGGTTCTGTTCCGCACTACAACTACCTGGCTTCAGAACCCTGGGGTTCTGCGCAGAGAACCGGTGTTCTGGGAAATGCAACATGCGTGTCATGTCATCATTTGCTGTGGGAAACTGAGATAAGAACCCAGATGGGTTCAAGGTGACACCGAAACAGTCTGGAGACGGACTGAACCATGAGGCGGCCCGGGGGAGGACTTTAAAATACAGACCACATCAAAGACTGATACACCAGCATCACTCAAATGTCACTCAGATGAGTTGATCACAGCCCACAGCAGAATGACTATTAGGATGACTATTGAAGGAAAGTTAGTAGGAGGATTGATTTAGGGTTGGCTCCACCCACCCCTCCCATAACATGGTACACCCCTCCTGATAGGTTGAGTGCTCAGGGCTTACGTGTCCTTGAGGCATTGAAGTCACTCGGAGAGCGGCGCACTGCAGTCCATTCGCTGCAGAATGTGGGCCTTGCTGGTCATTGTTCTGGCAGTCTGCGCCGCCGCCGCCTCGGAGCCCGGGCGCACCTCAGAGGCCCGGATGCCTGCCGTCGCCCGGGGGAAGCTGCTGGTAGGTTCCGCGCTACAGACCGGCTCTCCCACCGCATGGCGGAGGGGGAACCCAACCCCCGCTGTGAGGGCCGGGCCGGTCCACAGATCTGACCCGTTCAGGCGTGTTTGGTGTGGAGGGAGACGGTGTTTTTAACCCCCATGCCTCCCGCAGGCTCCCAGCGTGGTCGGATGAAGAATAAAGAACATGCCAGAACTCCATAATTTCCTCCTGGAGCGCTGGGCTTTGTAGTATCCTGAGCAGAGACGTTGGGGTGATGCCAATGGTTTACATGTTGAATGTGTTCATTCATGAATAATTTCATCTGCCATTCATTCATGTATCTGGGGGCCTGGGGGTATAGACCAGGTCTGGGGGCAGAGACCAGGACTGGGGGGAAGAGACCAGGTCTAGGGGCAGAGACCAGGTCTGGGGGCAGAGCCCAGGTCTGGGGAGGAAGAGACCAGGTCCGGGGCAGAGACCAGGTCCGGGGGCAGAGACCAGGTCCGGGGGCAGAGACCAGGTCCGGGGACAGAGACCAAGTCTAGGTGTAGAGACCAGGTCTGGGGACAGACCAGGTCTAGGGGGAAGAGACCAGGTCTCGGGGGTATAGACCAGGTCTCGGCGGCAAAGACCAGGTGTGGAGTGTCTTCCGTGTTCCCTAAGGAGCGTCAGTCCGGTTATTTCTGTTTGAAGCCGTTTCCTTAGTCCTGGTGTGCAGCCATAACCTAGAGTACGATTCATCTGAGGGCAAGAAGCCCCGTCTGGTATTCTACGATGAGGAGGACAACGTGGTGGAGGTGAGCTTTTCCAGTTCTTTGCTCATCAGAAAAGGCAAGAGCGCGTCCGGAGGGGCGGAGCCTCAGTTGAGAGGTTTATTGACTCTCTCACATCAGAACTCACTGACATAGTAGAGTGACAGTGTGTGTGTGCGTGCGTGTGTGTGTGTGATGTATACTGTCTGCTGTTTGAACTGTCATCAGACCCACATTGCTGGATCATGCCTAAGCAATGTTGTGTATCTGTAACATTTATGTCCTTATATGTACATTTATTATGAATTGTGGACATGAATAAAGAAGTTAAAGTGTGTGTGTGTGCGTGCGTGCGCATTATCAGATGGTTCCGGTGAGGAAGATGACGGCGGACGCCATCAGCCAGCTCCTGGAGGCGCGTGGCTTCTACAAGAGGAACCGGAAGGGGGAGGAGGTTCCAGAGGAGTTCCAGAACTTCCCTCTGCACGCCCCCAGAGACGAGCTCTGAGGACACCTGGTGGCCGCGGACTGCCACTGCAGGCGCTGTCGCATAATGAAGAGTGGGGCTCCAAGGCTGCACGCAGCCTGGCCTCATTCGGATGGCTCCGCGACAGACTGCGGCTGCGCAGTCCGGACTCCGTCAACCCACCTCAAAAATATGAATTGTGAAAATATGTGGCGTTGTGAGAATAAATATTTGGATTGGCTCGATAAAAACATGTTGTTCTTTTCCCTGATTTTCAACGCAGGCACACTCATATTCGTTGGATGAATAATAATAACATCTAGAGCCAAAAACCAGACCCTGAAACCTGACCAAACAGAACCGCTAACCCTAACCCCAACCCCAGCCTTAGAACCAGAGATCCAATGCATTCCCATTGGTTGAACAAATGAGAAAAAAAGGAGAAACCCCCGAAATGTGACCTAGCCTAAGTATAGAATCCTCAAACCTACCCATAGAACCAAACACTAGACCTGGAGACCTCATCAATACCGTAACCCGACAGCAAGATCATTGTGTGATAGTCCTACACCTGGTTGATAGCCAACGCGAACCACAAACAATTCCAACTATTTTTGAGTCATTTCGATGTTGATGGGGTGCTGGGTAACCCCGGGTCAATAATTAAATGTTGAATATCATAAAGACGGTTTGTGAACGCCAATTTTGAATTGAATATTATGAAGACTGTTTGTGCACAAACGTTAATTTTGCCTGCACAAACGAAGCAGAAACGATTCCAACCATTTTTGAGTCATTTCAATGTTGATGGGGTGCTGGGTGCCCCCAGGTCAAATAATTAAATGTTGAATATCTTAAAGACGGTTTGTGCACAAATGTTAATTTTGCCTACGTGCTCAAAGTACTTTAATTCGTATTTTCAACATATGGGGTGCCAACTTCACGCAGGTCGGAAGATATACTTGGATGATAGCTTTTTTTTAGCTGACCTGGGCCAAGAGCCAACGCAACTGTTAAGCGTTGAGCATTGTTTGTTGGCTCGAGTCTGGGGGGTCTATCTCTGGCTTTAAATCTTCACTGAATTCACTGGATGTTCGTATCAGTAACCCAATGTGTTACCTATCTTGGAGAGTTTTAAAGTGTGCTTTTGAGATACTATCCGAATATTTGTTGTTAAGCCCTTTCTTCCGTATCAGTTTGCTCCATTGAAAACAGTAAAAACAAAACGTTATAGAGCTAGTAAGTCCCGCCACTTTCGCTAAACCCCCCTGGACCTCTAGGTCGAAAAATCGCTAATGCAAGTGAATGTGAGAAAATGATTATTTTCTGGTCCCGTTTGAATTTTGCCATGAATGTGAACATATGTTGTCTGTGAATTTTTTATATAATTTTTCTTGTGAAGAGTTTAACAGTATATTGTATCATTATTCGGCTAGCAGTTGTGGAAAAGACATAACGAGAAAGACTACATGTCGCCTATGTGACGTCACCCCATAACACATTTTCCCTCCACTTGTCAAATCACAGTGCTAATGCTAATGCTGCATATTTTGCCATAATCTACGGAGACAGCTGAAGATGCCTGTGTGTTTTGTACCCAAATGTCACCATACCAACAAAATGGGCTGTTCTTTATTCAGATTCCCGTCTGATGTTAAAACTAGGAATCGCTGGATACAACGGATCAGGTATGTGAATCTAGCAAAAGTTGACTTACCCGCTACTCTGCTAGAAGCTCCTGAAATATTAGCATGTTAGCCTAATAGCATTAGCACAATAAAAAGGTGCTGCTTGAATTATTTAAATTTCAATAAAACCCCTCCTCCTGGCAACAATTAGATATGCACAGGTCACATTTGTATGATCAATCAGTGCAGCAATTCACAAAATTCCCAAAAGGTTTGAATAGGTGCACATGATGGCATACTTTTAATCTAACTGTGTAAAGGTGATTTGGTTTCGGAGTAATGAATTTAGCAGCTAGTGAGAAAAGGTAGCACTAGTGAGCAAAAGGTAATGAGAAAATTAATATTCTTTGAGGTGAAATGTAACTGGTGATATAAATGTTAAGGAAAGTACCCTCTTGTAATCGTATGTAATCACGCGATCAAAATGAAAAACCAAAATCAGACAGATCAGGGAGAGTCGAAGGGACCATCAGCCATGCATGAAATTATTATATTGCTTTGAGGGGTGCGTCAGACCAATCACTGTTACTGTTACCATGTGTGAATCAGTCTTTATAATTATCATTTTCTATTAATCAAGTTACTTAGTCTTTCTATCCTCTGACATTAAATACATCATGTTCTGTTTTGTCCCCTTTATCTGTTTTGCAGGAACTGCCAAAGACCCCCAAACAGGACTGGTACACAGTCTTTTTCAGGTCATGTTTTATTAACTATACTGCATTACAGTTCGTAGTTAGCAGTGTCATCATACACAGCAGTATTTTACATTTAACAGTGCACACAATATGAGAGATGTGGGGTGGTGCCTTGTGCATATATTTTGTTAATTAATTACGTACACCATATATTTTGTTAATTAATTACTTACACCATCCAGACCTCACAAGAACGTTTACACACAAAAAAATGTAAATGTAGCTTGAGATTTAATGTTTAATCACTTGAACTTATGTTATGTTATGTTCTTCTATCCTCAGCTCCATATGTTCCTGTGTGTCCTGCTTGCAGTATGAAGTAGCAAATACGACCTCTCTAGCCAAGGAGCCCAATTACACATCAACACATCAAAGGACTGTACACCACATCAAAGGAGACAAGCCACCGGACAACGGAATTCGGAAGCAAGAACTGACCTTGGGTCGCCCAGTACCATGCACTAGGAGGGGCCCATCTCCAACAACAAAACTGCCTTTTCTTTCAGATCATCAAGCCTTAACTCGGTAGTCTCCAGGCGGAGACCATCGTCCTCTTGAGGAGTTCAGCGCTGATCTGTTAGGCCTAACACAACTCTCTGTATTCCCTAAATCCTGTAAGCTGTAACATTAGAATAAAGACTCATCAGACTCATTAATTGGTCTGCTTCAACGATTTTATTCTTCGGGTTCTGACTAGTATCGATCCACCTCGGGTTTTTCTTAACAACAAATTGGGGGCTCGTCCGGGATTCAACAAGGTGAATTGCAGAACCCAGAGCCCCGAAAGGCGGCCGGCCCGGCCTGGCCCTTCGTCTGTCTCCTCGGCGCCAAACTACTAAGAAGGTAAGCAGAAAACCTTGCATATAGGAATGAAATGCTAAATTCTGCCTAGGACAATTCCGCATAGAAAACCGGAATTTAAGTTAGGATTAGGCCCAGACATTAGGAGGAGACGTCGATGTGTTGGGACTGTCTGTCATCTGTGTGTGGCTGAAAAGTAAAGCAAGTACAGTACAATGTAGTTGTGTCGCTAAGAAACGGAATAGTAACGTTCGAGTTCCAAATGCTGCGGATGGTTACGTCCGACTGACTGGTTGCGTCCGAGTAACCCGAACTTTGCGGACCGGGTAATGATTGAATTCCAAATGATGCGTCCGAGTAGCATTGTGCATTAAAGGAATAGTCACGTCCGAGTGACTGTTTACGTCCGAGTAACCGCGAATCTTACGTCCAGTGACTTTCGAAATCCAAATACTGCGTCCGAGTAGTATTGTGCATTGAAGGAATAGTCACGTCCGAATGACTGGTTGCGTCCGAGTAACCGCAAACATTGTCTGGCCCGGGCGACCTTTGAATTCCAAATGCTGCGTCCGAGTAGTGTTGTGCATTAAAGGAGTAGTCACGTCCGAGTGACTGGTTGCATCCGAGTAACCGCAAACTTTGCGGACCGGGTAATGTTTCAAATCCAAATGCTGCGTCCGAGTAGTGTTGTGCATTGAAGGAATATTCACGTCCGAGTGACCGAAAATCTTACGTCCAGTGACTTTCGAATTCCAAATACTGCGTCCGAGTAGTGTTGTACATTGAAGGAATAGTCACGTGCGAGTGATTGGTTGCGTCCGAGTAACCGCGAACATTGTCCGGCCCGATCGACGTTCAAACTCCAAATACTGCGTCAGAGTAGTATGGTGCATTGAAGACATAGTCATGTCTGGGTGGCTAATCGCGTCCGAGTAACCGCGAACGTTGACATTCCGAATACTGTGTCTGAGTAATATTGTGTACTGAAGGAATATTCTTACGCCCGAGTAATAATGGCCGAGAGGGGGCCTCCTAAGGTAATTATGACCGACCGTTTACAACTACATAAAGCAGAAGAATACCTTAGACGAAAACTAACGCGAGATGGCCTTCCGTCATATCCTGATTTTGGTGATGAGGAGGGGGACATTAGTTTGGAAGTCCGCTCCCCGCCCAGTATATACCCGCATTAAGTAACGAGGAGGAGGAAGAGAGAGAATGACAACAGAAATGGAGGACCGAGCGAGCCGCGAGCATACCGAACTTCCAACTCCCCTTAGTAGAACACCCAGTGGGGCGGGGCGGCGTTTTATATCAGCCCTGGTGTCAACGAGACGTTGGCACTCTGGTCGAGTCCCTTCCCCCATTGAAAAACGGCGGTTCCGGGTGGATTCGCACTCTGGAAAAGAACACCGCAGCTGACCGATTAGCCATGGGCAATCTACGCTCTCTGCTTGCCCGAGCCTCCAGCTTACAGACCGTGCGTGAAATTGACCGCTCTGCTAGTACAGCCCGCATCCCTGACCGCAAAGGATTTGTTCCCTCCCTGCGCCATGAACACTGGTTTCGAAGGGATGCGTTATAAAAAAGGGTGGGGGTGGGGCCGCGGAATATCTGAGAAAAGCCGAGGAATTATGGGAAGATGTTCACGGGGCCCATCCACAGGGATCGACCACCCGAATGTTCCGAGATGCGTTAGAACGTACCTTACCGTTTACCGTTCAAGAATCGTTAAAAGGCACAGTCAACCCCCGCAACCCCCCACAGCTCCTCCCGTGGTGGTATATGCCCAGCCCACCACCCAACAACCCGTACCGGGGTACTGGATGGCGGCCCCTCAGGCCAGAGCACATGTTGTGCTCCAGGCCCCTCCCCAATATTAGACAACGACTAGTCCCTTGGTGGCCGGAGTAGCTAGAGGACGAGGAGGTGGTGGACGAGGCCGAGGAAGGGGCGGACGGACCCCTGGCCCAGACAATCTCTGCTACCTCTGTAAACAGCTGGGGCACTTCTTTCGCACTTGCCCAAACACCACCCTTCCCCAAGCTGGCGGAGACTTTTAGGCTCCGCCCCCAGCCACTCCTTCCGCTCCCGCCCCTGCAGCTCCAGGGGCCGGAGTATACGTCGCTTGGGGCAATGAAGAACAACAAAAGGACACCCCGGGAGAGTCAGGTGAGGGACAGAGTATTCGATTAGCACAACATCACCCCTACATTACCATATCTGTCGAGGGGGTCCCAACTAAATTTCTAGTAGATACCGGTGCAACGGTGTCTACGATCAATGGACTGAGAGGGTGCGCTCCCCCTCTCACCTCCAAGACCCTTACCATAGTGAGCTTTTCCGGGGTCCTTGAGGAGCACCCCTATACGGTCCCTCTGTTGGTGGAGGGCGCAAAATTACACGTCCAACACCCGTTTATTTACGCACCCAACTGCCCCTTTAATTTGCTGGGGCGCGATTTATTGTTTCCTATGCAAAGTAACATTGTCTGCTGGAGAGCTGAGAGAGCGCACCTAGGCCCCCAGGTTACCCATTTCTTCCCCCTGGTTGCTGAGCCGCCTCCACCTCCTGACGAGGTGGATGTTTATTGGCTTAAGTTACGAGAGGGGGCGGAGCCCTCCATTACTCAGGATTGGGCTAATTGGCAAAAATGGGGCCTCGCACAAGGGAAGTATTATGTCCCCAAAACCCCTTTTCACACCACGATGGCCGTCTTACATCATCCTGACGACCTGTACACCTCTGAGTGGCAGCAATATATGGAAGGAACTGTTCAGGACCTGGCCCACCAGGATATTTATGTTGGGGAACAGGGAATTGCGGCTCACGCTCTCCTACCAGAACATTTAGGCCCGTGATTTAATGTTGAAGTATCGGTGCCCCATCTCACCCTTGCCATAGGCTCCCAGTACCAACCTGCTGCCTTGGGTCCCATGGTGGCAGAGGGACTGGCAAGTGAATGGGAACCCACCCAAAACCCACATGTGCATCTGCAAAAGAATGGTGACATGTGCCGCATTAGCACGCTTCGGTGTGCGTCCCAAGGAGAGGGGCAGCGTCGACTACTAATCAGACAGCGTCGGCTAATCTCTGTCCCACTCCTCCTCCTGCCCAAGAATTAGATTACGAGATTGAAACCATGCTGACTAGCCTCCCTGACCACCTGTGGGTGACTGGATCTTACGATATGGGCCGCACAATGCACCAATGCATCACTGTTTTAGTTAAACCAGGATGCACTCCCGTCTGGAGAGACCAATACAAAGTTCACCCTGAAGCTGAGAGGGGCATACAGGACACCATCGATGGCCTTAAGCACGCCGGTGTCGTGATCCCCTCCACCTCTCCATGGAACACGCCCATCCTCCCCGTGAAAAAGCCAGATGGTACCTGGCGGATGGCCCACAAACTGCGGGAGGTGAATACACGCACCGACGGCCCGCCCAAGAGGGTCCCTAACCCCCAGGTGGCCCTACTACAAGTAGGACCAAAACACAAATGGTTTACAGCCATTGACCTTGCCAATGCTTTCTTTTGTATAAAGCTTGATCCCGCCTCTATGGACATTTTCGCATTCACATGGAAAGGAGAACACCTCACATACACGTATGCCACAAGGGTACAGTAGTACACCAACTATTTTTAACGCCTGTGTTCTCCAAGATCTTCGCACCGCCCAAATACCAGAAGGGTCGGTGCTTGTACAGTATGTTGATGAGTTACTCATTGCCTCCGAAACAAAGCAGCAATGTTTACTGGCTACCAAAGAAGTATTGACAGTTCTAGCCATGGCCGGCTACAAATGTAAGCAATCCAAATTACACGTCACACAGCCCTCTGTTTTCTTTTTAGGCCGAAAAGTGGGGGAGGACGTAAGAGGGATGACTGACGAGATGAAAGAGGCGATCCTTAAGCATCCTAAACCCACCACTGTTCAACAAATGATGGCATTCTTAGGATTATGTTAGACTAGACGTCTACACCGATAGCAAATACGTTCATGAGCTAGCACACGTTATTGCGTCCCAAGCCATAGTGAGAGAAATGACAACATTGACCAGCCAACCAATACGACATGCTGACCTGGTGACTCGACTTATCTCTAGCATACACTACCCCCAGGAGTTAGCTATTATTAAGTGCAAGGGGCATAGCAAGGATGGGGGGAGACATCTAGGGGTAATGACGCAGCCGACCAGGCCGCTAATGCTGCAGGAGGTTTTGTACCTCTGACCTACCAGATGACTGCCTCGACCAGCCCCCCCACCGTTGGAGGGCTCTCCGACTTGGTGGGAATGCAATCACGAGCTAGTCCAGAGGAGGAAAACTATTGGCTGCACCAGGACAAGAAAGGGGTCTATCGAGACCCGACAGGGAAATCCGCACTCACCTCACGAGCACTCACACTGATGGAACATTCACGACACCACTAGGTCCTAGGGTGACCGCCACCTCGATCAAAGCACTTTTCTACCACCCTCACCTCATGGACCATGTCCGTGAGCAGCTACACCACTGCACCACATGCCAGGAACACAACCCCTCGAGAGGAATCCCTAAGACACCGGGGACCTTTCCGGTCGCAAACAACCTCCTCCGGGAGGTTGAGCAGCGACTAGGAATTAAACACAGGTTTGGATCAATCTACCACCTGGTGGAAAGGGCGAATCAGACATTAAAACAGACTATGAGCAAGCTCATTCACCCACAACCACGACCAGACAAGACCGGGATGGCCCGCGATGATTTGTTAGCGGCCATTGACTCACACAAACGTATGACCTGGCTCTCGGCCCTGCCACTAGCTCTTATGGCCGTCCGAGCGGCTCCACAAGCGCCCTACGGCCTGTCTCGCTATGAACTAATCACAGGGCGGCCCATGCCAGGACCATACACCCCAGCAGAACCCCTGACTGATGCACTGGAGGATCAACTCCTCCGCTATTGCGCAGCACTAACCCAAGCTTCTAGAGGTCTGTACACACAGGTGACCCAAGGACAGTCGGAGCTGGACCCAGGGGATCCACTTGTCCAACCTGGTGAGTGGGTGTGGGTCAAGAAGCAGGCAGTTTGCGGTACCTCGGTGGTCCGGCCCCCGCCAGGTGCTCTTGGCCACCCCGTTCTCCGTTGCAGTACACGGACCCAAGGGACGTAAGTGGCACCACATCACTCAGGTCCGCCGAGCAGACCCTCAAGGAACTTACTCTGTCCAGAGCAAGGCAGCCAGGTTCCGATCCGATGGAACCCCACGACTGCGAGAACCCCTGGGAGCTGAAGCCGGGTCCCTACCCGCCCCCCATCCGGATGAAGGAGGGGGACTACCAGCCCCCGATCCAGAGCCGCCGGACACACCCACGCCATAACTGGGTCATTCTCGGTATCGTATCACTCACAACCATACTGCTCACCGCCCTTGTTGTCTCGTTCTACTGTTCCTCCCCCATCACTGGAGTACACCGGACCGTCGGAGTGTCCTACAATGGGTCAGCGAGGCCCATTGACTCTGTCGACGGCTCCCGGACCGGACTCCTCTCCCGAGTGCAGCGGGACCACACACCATCGGATGCCTGCCTCAGGAAGTATGGGGGGATTGAGGTGAACTATACATTAGGAAGTAGTACTGTGTTCTCCTTTAACCTATGCGACATTATTAATTTCGGTGGCTACCTCTCGTCTTGGAACGGATACGACATATATCTGTGCAACAGTCTCCAAGGGTCCCCCGGGGGGACCCAGGGGAATGGTATGATGGCCTCCTCCTTTGGGGAGGGAAGTGGGTGGTGTACCGGATGAAACAATGTTCTCTGGATGTCGGGGAGGGATGCCCCTTATTATGTTGTCCAACGATATAATGGCCGAGAATCCCCAAACCATCCAATTGGGAGGAACCGACTGCCTCCCTCCAACGTCGGGGGTCTTTACAGGGCAGCAACGGTCAGATACTCCTCACGCTTAAGAATGTCACCATCATGCCATACACTGACACAACACGCCGAATGTGTGGTCTTAACGAACCGAACGCAGTGTACCTCGATCTAGGCGTTCTCCACACGGGCACTGACACTAAGAGCTTGGTAAAGATTAACTTCCTCCAGCCTCCCAAACGTACCACCGCGCTAACGCCCACGGCCGCACCCTCCACGGGCAACGTCACCAAGCCAAACCCCGCGCAGGAACTAGAACCAGGGCCCCAGAACCCGGGGGTGGTCGCCTATAACCTTAAAGACCTGAAAACCATACACACCATCGGTCTCGAAACCGGCAGAGGCGGGAACGGTAATATGTGGCTGAATTGGCTGGTCGCCTCAGCCCGTCTTAACGGCATAACCGACTGCGTCGCCTGCGCATCCGCTCGCCCCACGCTACGATCAGTCCCGGTACCTATGAATCTGCAAACACACCCCACCGACTTTGCCTGTATCCTGAAATTGTTTATGAACGACACCTCGGCGAACTGCACATTGTTAGATGATGTGTTCCCACTAGGCCTCAACTACTCCGTTACCCTGGTATTTACCTGAGCCGGGGGGAACTACACGTGCCTCCTCCGCAGCGACGCTAATGGCACCGAAGTGGGTCGTCTCCCCACTGACATGTGCCAGACTACCATCAATGTTACCACCTGGGCTAACGTCACCAGCTTGCTACACGGTCGGATGGACCTCTACAGGCTGTGCGGCTGGCGAGCGCTGCTCCGCCTGCCGAATAGCTGGTCAGGTCGCGGTCCAGCCGTCGCTCCAAGTGTTCCACTGGCGCCTCCTTTGATTTAGCTAACGACCGCCATACGTGGATAGATGGAATTGGGGTCCCTCGAGGGGTCCCCAATGAGTACAAACTCGCTGACCAAATTGGGGCCGGTGTTCTGCCAATTTCTGCTACCCATAAAATTCTGCTACCTAGTGCGCATCTCGAAAATTCACGATCCTGCGTGCGCACCCATCAGTCTCTGCTACCTTTAGGCTGATGGTGAGTATTTTCTTATTTTTAACTGCGCAATTATCTTACAAATATGTTTAACATTGTAAGCACCTTTTCACCTGTAAGCACGTAAATATGTGCACACTTCTGCTGAATGTAGAAAAAACATGATATATGTGTTATCTTTACGGGTCTGGGAGCGGAGAAAGTTTTCGTCGGTGGTGGAGTGGGAGGGGGGCGACGACATCTTGTCATGTTATAACAAGATATTTATCATGTTACATGAATTCTAAATACTTGTGTTTGTAAAGCTATGGAGGAAAGATGGAAACAATCGTTTGACCTCCTGTCTCTGGGAAAATTCCCGGATGGCTTTGATAAGTCCCAGAATTTAAACCTTAGGAGGTACGCTTCAAAATTCAAGTTAAAGGGTGAGTATCTGAAATACATGCTTGTTTATAACATCTTTATTTAAGATAGCAGGGGAAAGTAGCCTATGTGGATAGACCAATCGCCTCTATCAAATAATGCTCCCTCTGCAGAATCACATTATTTTAAACCACTACTCACCCTATGTACACTGTAAGAATATGGGGAGCATATTTTGATGATTATTTATAACATCTTCATTGAAGATTTCAGGGGTACAGTATGTAGATAGACCAATATACATACAATAAAATGTGGTTAGTGTATTGGTAAGATAGCTCTTTAATTATGAAAGTTATTTAATGAATGTTCACTGCAGAAGGAGAGCTCTACGTTGGGAGCAGAAGAGCCATTAAAACCAAAGAGGAGGCAAGACAACTCTTTATAGAGTTTCACTCCTCTCCAATGGGGGGACATACGGGCATCCTGAAAACCCGCACAGCAATATCCTCCAGATTTTACTGGCTTGGCATGTCAGTGGACATTAACAACTGGATAGGCTATTTGTTTGAGTTATTGTTGTTTTGTGTTTTTGTGTTCTTATTAACAACTACTTTCTTAAAGGTCTTGGAATGTGATAAATGCCAGATGGTTGGAAAACCTTTGACTGCTGCCCAGCCATTACAGTGTATACAGGTACATGTGTACAGTGGTATCTTATCCAACAGCTATTAGTATTGAGGGTAAAAATAATTATATTTGTTTTACCTTGATAGGTGTCTGCTGTCTGGGAGCTAATTGGTATTGACCTGACAGGACCTCTCCCAAAAACTGTGGATGGCTTCCAGTACATTTTAACAGCCACAGATTATTTCTCGAATTGAGGCTTTGCAATTGAAGAAAAAAACTGCAGCTGAAGTGGGACGCCACATCTGCTTGATGATTTATAGACATGGTTGTCCCAAAATAATCTTGTCTGACCAGGGAAGAGAGTTCGTTAATGAAGTACGTGCATTTTAGTAATGCTATTGTAGTAAATACAATTCAGGAATTATTCCTTTCTGCTTGGAATGTTGTTTTTATTTCAGCTCAACACCAGCCTTTGCAGTATTTTGGATATCCAAAGAAGTGTGACAGCTGCCTATCATCCCCAAACCAATGGCCTGGATGAGAAAACAAACCACAACATAAAGTTTTTTTCTTGCTTTTATAGTAGAGCTTTGTGGCAGCCAGGCTTGTTTCGTTGACGTTACTTTTAACATTACACTCTGGAAAAGTAGTGCTTTTAACCATGGAGGATTATATATTATTCACGGATTAAATCTATAACTATTTATTCACTATCGATATGTATTTCATATCTATATCTTAATTGTATGTAGTGCATCGTTGGAGCCAGACATTTTGAACTATTTGTGAGACAGGCTTTGTTTAGTTTGTTTATCTTGTGTTTCTTATTTTACATTTTAGAGCTCTCACAAAATTGGTCAATGAGAAGCAAAACAACTGGGATGTCTTCTTAGATGCTACCTTGTTTTCATTGAGGTCAAAGATCCAGGCCATCACCAAACACAGTCCTTTCCTAATGATGTATGGGAGAGAGGCTGTTTTCCCTTCTGAGATTCCTGTTGAAATGCCGGTCAGTTTGTATCAGAAGTCCTTTAAAAAATCATCATAATAGGTTATTATTTCTTCATCAGTCAGAGCTACAGCACAGTATACAAACAAAAATTGCACATAAAGGTTGAAACTGTTTTTAATTACATATCAAACTGCTATTACTTGGAATCAAGTTACTATTGTTTGCTCATTTCAGCTTTCCACCAGCATTTTGCCCGATGAGAGTACTTATCATAAATTTTTGGATGAGAAACTCGGGTCAATGGAGTCAATGGAGTAAAAAAAACAACTGCGGAAAACATATCAAAGTCTCAGGACAAACAGAAGCAGGCATATAATAAACGTGTACAGAAGAAGCACCAAAATACACTGTACCATATTGGCGATGAGGTGCTTCTGTTCAACGCGAGGAAGAGGGGAAGGAAGGGAGGAAGAATCGAACCCGATTTTTCAGGACCGTATGTGATCCAACTAATCAGTGGCAAGCTTGTTACTCTGTCTAACTCTAAAGGGGCAACTTTAAAGACCAAATACAACGTCGACTACATCAAGCCATACATAAGGAGCCAAACTGACGACAGTACAGCAGTCCCCTGTCAGGAATCACACACAATCCCTGAAGAGAACAAGAGCAGTAGCCAACACTCTTTGACCATGGCAGAAGATTTGCAGACTGAAGAAATCTCCATGCCACAGAGGCCTTCGGTAATTCATTTTGCCCCCCCAAAAGATGATCTCACAATCAAGGTAAAATCAATATCTGAAAAACGTCCATACTTCTGCTTTAATGTAATGCCCCTTGTTCAATGTTTATTTAATATATTCTTCCATTATGCAGTTTATTCATGTATTAATATATTAAGTACACAATCACTGGAGAATATGCCAAGTTGAAATTTCATGACATTTTACATGCATGGTGTAACTATTTATAACTGTATGTGACAAATAATAATATTTAATATTGAAGCATCCACAAGATTCCGCTTTGAAAAAGCTGAGCGCACAAGAAAGAGGTTTGAGTTACTGAGTTCTGACCTGTTGGTCATCTGAGTTCTGACCTGTTGGTCATTTGAGTTCTGACCTGTTGGTCATCTAAGTTCTGACCTGTTGGTCATTTGAGTTCTGAGTTCTGACCTGTTGGTCATTTGAGTTCTGACCGGTTGGTCATTTATTTGGCCTACCCAAGATTATTGTTTGCATGAAGAGGGTATGGCCTGTTCAAACTGCATGTGGGCCGAAACTGATATTGGATATCGATCCGATACTGATTAAAAAGTATAACATTCATGTTGTGCTTTCAGTTGAAATGCTGTGGGCTGCAGAAGATCACGGCCAAGTGGAAGCAGTGGCTGGGCCATATCAATTATTTGATACATCTTTCCGGACACTGCATGAGTCTAACTGGCTGGCTGATGACGTAAGAGACT
>JAOPJJ010000008.1:16655130-16666498 GCA_027122795.1 Enchelyopus cimbrius
ACATGGTCCTGTGTGTGTGGTGTTCGGACGGCCCAGACGTCTCTGTCCCTTTGGTGTCTCCTAGGAAGCTGGGTCCCGCTCCACATGGAGCCCACAGAGTCATAAGGAGAGCTGTGACCTCAAACCTGTTCTCTTATGACCCAGATATCCATGAAAAAGACTTCATTCATTAGTCAAACTATTTATAGATTTTGTGGGACAGTAAGAAAATTAACTGTGTGTGTGTGAGTGTGTCTGAGTGCATGTGTATATGTATGAGTGTGTGTGCGTGCATGCGTGTGTGTGTGTGTGTGTGCATGTGTGTGTGTGTGTGTGCGTGTGTGTGTGTGTGTGCGTGTGCGTTCATTTTCTGTATTGTCCTGTCTTTTTAATCTGGACCCTGAGTCTGAGTAATAAAGGTTGATTGATTGATTGTGTGTGTGTGAGTGTGTATGTGTGTGTGTGTATAAGAGTGTGTGTGTGTATGTTTGTGTGTGTGTGTATAATAACGTGTGTGTGTGTATAAGAGTGTGTGTGCGTGTTACCTGTGATCTTGGCGCGTGTGTTGGCCCCGGGGCCGCGGGGGAACAGCAGTTCTCCATGCTCGCCCCCTGACAGCGTGCCGTACTTGATGCGGTAGCTGTCCACGGGGGCATCGCTGTTCCTCCACTCCAGCGTGAGGCTCTGGTCCGTGACCTCTAGGGTCTGCAGGTCGCGGGGCGCGTCCAGGTCTGGGGGGGTGTGCACAGAGAGGGTCAGCCGATCTGATCCATCGCCCGTAACAACGTCATAGAAACGGTCGATGTCGTAAGAACGATGTCATGACTGACAGGTGAAAAGTGGACCGTTGAAGAGGTTGGAGCAGTCGGATAGGTCCTCACAGCTAGCCCCTCCCCCAGCAGAAACACACACACACACACACACACAGACACACTCACACACACACACACAGACATACACACACAGACACACATACATTCAGACACACACACACACACGTGCAGATCAGCATGGGGTCGTCCCTTTTAAACAAACAGTGAGCAGTAAATAGTGTGTGGTCCGGACCCCCCGCGGTGACGGACCACCTCTTAGAGGATCTCCAGCTCCGTCTAGAAGACCCACCACCCTGCGGGGTCCTGCTCCTGGGAGAGAGGAACCCCTTCTCACCCACATTGGAGCAAACCACATGGACTTCATCTTCCTCTAAGTTAAGTTAAGTTTCTGTATTTGTCACACAGTGAAATTTGGGAAATTTTACCTCTGCATTTGACCCATCACCTGCACGACACACAAACACACAGACACACACATACACACACACACTGCAGCCCAGTGCTATCAGGAGATAGATCTGAATATGGTGGCACCTCATCACCGAATCCTCCATCCCCCCCTCTGGGATAAGTAAAGAACTTTGTCATCAACACCTCCACCCTCATCACCCTCCTCCTCCTCCACCTCCTTATATCACCTGTGAGGAAGGTCTCGTAGACCGGCACGCTCAGCACGTCTCCCTTCTTGGCCGCCAGCGCCACCTGGTATTGGGTGTCCGGGCGCAGCGCCCCGAGGTGGTGCTGGGTCTCGGAGGAAGGCAGCTCCACCACCTGCCGGTCGGCGGGGTCCACACCGGGCCCGTACGACACGCGCACGCTGTCCACCTCCGCCACCGGCTCGAACCAGGTGACCAGGGCGGTAGTGTCCGTCACGTCACGCACGCTCACCAGGCCCGGGGCGTCGATCCCTGCAGGGTGGAGACAGGGTGGGGTTAGGATGGTGTATCGGATCTGTTTAGTACAGTAGATGGTCCCTTTAGGAAGGATATGGGTGGGGTTATGGTGGTGTATCTGATCTGTTTAGTGGATGGTCCCTGTAGGGTGGAGACAGGTGGGGTTAGGGTGGTGTATCTGATCTGCTTATTAGAGGCGGAGAGCTTCCAGTGATGTGCATGGCGTTAGCTATCATAGCTACAGCGTTAGCGTAGACGTCTGCCTTAGTGAAAGGCAGACGGTGAAGATTGTCAACAGGAGGGGAGAGAATAGATGGAGCGGCCAGGGAGTGTAAAGCGGGTGGAGAAGACAGGGGAGGTGGAGGAGGTCCTACTCCACACCATTAGTGCCTCAGTGTGAGTTCTCTGCGTGACGCACGTTGCAGTAATGGCAGACGTTTAGCACACACACACCTTATACTGTTGACCGTACGCTGTCTGGTGGTGTGTGTGTGTATGTATGTGTGTGTGTTTAGTACGTGTGTATGTGTGTGTGTGTGTGCATGTCTGAGTATGTACACGTGTGTGCGTCTACCGTGGCTGTGTGAGGCGGTTAGCCGTTTTGCGTTTACCAGCGCTCCTGTCCTCAGTATACTGTAAGTAGGAGTGTTTGCGTGGCCCCCTGCGGACAGCCTGCGGAGGGCTTCATGACATATATATTTGTACGATTCAGGGGGCACTGAATCGCACAAATGATCTGCACATATTGAAACGGCTGTTTTCATTTGCTCTGACTCCCAGAGGTCCAAAGCACCACTTGTTATTAGAGTACGACTAAATTGACTGTATTTATATGGCGCTTTTCTACAACATCGTTGTACTCAAAGCGCTTTACAAAGAATACCTCACATTCACCATTCACACACACTCACACACCGACAGACAGCGGGTCAAACCATGCAAGGCCACAGCCAGTGTGTGGGTAACAGGTAGGGGTTTGGTGTCTTGTTCAGGGACACATCAACACTCAGCTAGAAGGAGGAGCCACCGGGGGTTCGAACTGGTAACCTTCCGGTTACTGAACAAGCCGCTCTACCCCCTGAGCTACTGCTGCCCCCAAGACCAAGAGAACCTGATCTTCCCCCTGGCTCTCCAGAGGAAGCATCTCTGAGCTTGGTGTTAACAGGTCTAACAGTGCCAATGTTAACAGGTTAACAGTGCCAGGTGATGTGTAGAATAGCCCCCCCCCCCCATTAGTTCTGCACGTGTCGGACAGACACGGACAGTCCTCCACATTGAGAGGGTGAAATCTATACGGCGCTCTCCTACATGCCGCTAAATCACTTCTGTGCACTGAGGCGTAATGAGCGGATCATTCAGCGTCGGCAGCAGCTGCTGCTGGGGTTTAATAGACTGGTAGGGATCAGCCTTCCATGGATGTGGAACACAGCGCCGGGGTTTCAGGTCGACAACCTTGTTTCTCGTTTAGCGGGGAGAGAGCGGCACTGGAGAACCTGTATTTCAGGAACGCCTGTGCCCGCCCTCCCTCCCTCCCTCCGTCGAGAGCTAAAGAGAGAGCTTTAAGGATTAATCCCCCCCTCGTAAACGACGCAGGGATTAGGAGTGGAAATGACTAGGTCTGCGGTTTTGGGGTAATTGTGCATAAAAGGGAGTCGTGTTTGAAAGCAGAGAGAATAGTCTTCTTTCTAATGTTTATTGAATTATAAACCGTTTGAATTGTGTCCATGGATTGGTTATTTCAGGCAAAGCCTCTCCTGTTCGACAGATTGCTGCAGGGCTCTGAACGTTAGACCGTGGTGGTTTAGATTAACTCAGATCCCTTCTAGACAAGCTCCATGACTTCACCTGAACAGCTAGGTGGGGCTCAATGGAGTGGAAATCAATCCGTTCACTGACTACAGGTCAACATGTGTGCGTGCTGAAGCAGCCTGGTCTCACAGGAATCCGTGCAATAACCACGAGTAAAGCTTAACTCAAAATCCGTGGTGGGCCCATGGAAATACTGACATTTCCGTGAAACGGATTTCGATCAAATGCAAGTTAATGACACTTGTGTGTGTCATTAACTAACCCCTACCCCCATCCCTTATCCTAACCCTAACCCAATCCCAAACTCCTAAACCCTAACCCTAACCCTAACCCTTCATGGAAATGTCAGCATCCGTTGTATTGTGTTGAGCGAAATCTGCACTGAGTTGTTGAAACGGGGATCCGTGTGTGGGCCTCGGGATATGAGTGTCATTCACTTGGAGTGACATCCGTGTGTGTTTCACGGAACGAAAATTTGTGTGTGTTTCACGGACATTACCGTGATTCCGTGGTCCCACCACAGATTTTGAGTTAAGTGTTACCCGTGGTTATTCCACGGATTCCTGTGAGATCACGTTGGACGCAGGAGGTCCTCCTGGGAGCAGGGAGCGGACTCACGGGTGACCACGCTCCTGGAGGCCGGCGGGCCGCGCTGCTTGTTCTTCACCACCTCCAGCTTGACCTCGTACTCCTGGCCCGGGCCCAGACCCGACTGCTCGAAGGTGGTCTCCGGCTGCCGCAGCGTGTTGAGGATCTCCCCGTTCTCCTCTTTCTGTGGGCAGAACAACAGCACACTACGCGTCAGACCATCTCCAGCCGTCTACCTGCGTAGATCCTAGACCCCAGCAGGGGTCCGGTTCTGGTGCAGGACCCCTCCGCTGGTCTGTTGAGACCCAAACACTCTGGCCTCTCATAGACCTCAGCGCTCTCCGTTGGCAGCACTTATAGTTATAGAGGTGTCCTTCACCGATAAAATGTTTTGACTTGCTCCTTTTGGGATACGGTAAGTCACTCCTAATTGTATATGCATGCTGCACGTGAACATGTTATTCTAGCCCTTTGCATGCATTAGCCAATGTAAGAAAATAGAGGGATAAACATGCAGATCAGAAAAGGCCTACAAACATAGGCTTGTGCATTAGTATTCATGCCCTCGCCTACCTTGGCTTGCGACCGCTAACATCACTGTGACGGATAGTGCTGTTAGCCAATCAGAGGCAAGTCATTTAAATGTAATGAATATTGATGAGTAAGAGCCGAAAACGTGTCGTTCTTCCCCCCCACCCCCTCCACCAAACTAGAACCGCACCTGAAACAGGCGCACCAGAGCATTTTTTTCCACCAAAACCTTCTCAGAGGGCATTCATTAATACTAGAGACCACTGCGACATGGATGAAAAAACAATGCAATGACACCTTGAAATACATTTTGACAGAAGCGTTTCAGAAGGAAAGCGAAGCCTTGAGGAACACAGGGCCGCTGTGTGGGCCTCCGGCCACCCAGAGCTTTCCTCTCTAAGCGTTTTTTCACCAGGTGCCCGCTCCGCGGACACACGTACACGTTTGGCAGACTGGAGCTCTCTGGCGGGACATATAGGGTTTCCCAAGGCAAACACAGATAATGACGGCGGCGGGCGGGACCAGTTTCCACTGGCTCCCACTCCAGAGACCCACCGTGTTCCTGAAGATGAGGTTCCAGCCGTCGAAGGGGATGTCCAGAGGGTCCCACTGCACCTCCACTGAGGTCTCCCGCACGGACTTGAACTTCAGGCCCTCGGGCTCGGGCAGATCTGAGTAGGTCAAGGGGGTCATATGAGCTCTGACCTGATCGACAGTTGGACGACCCACCAGGTTACATACAACCCCCAACACATTTCATCCATGGAGCTGGAACAATGCTGCAGCATTGTTTGTGTATGAGTGTCAACTCTGAACAGTATTTTACTCTTTAGAGTAGGAAGGATTTAAAGCTGCACTCACTGGTTCCTATCCGCCGTTTTAAAGCTTTGTTGCAGTAGGTCATCATGGACATGTTACCGATGTCAGGGTGGATTGTAGCCGGTCTTTTTATGTTTAAAGCTGCTTTTTCTATGTTAATAGCTGTCTTTGTTTTCTTGTTTTCTTATGGTTTAATGACAGCATTTGTTCAATGTTATATTTCTGTCTTTCTTATTGGTAATTTCAATTACGGTTTGTAAATTTTATTGCCTTGACTTGTGTTGCATGTTTGTTTACGTATTGTTGTTCTATGTTGGTCTGTAACATGTTGCTGCCTATCTTGGCCATGAGGACACTCTTTAGAAAGGCTTTTCTTCTGGTTAAATGGAGGTCAAATAAAATAAATAAATACTGTTGTTTCCCGGATGCGTGGTTTCTGCCTGGTGGTGAACATGTGAAGGTCCTGGACGACCTTGTGGTCACCTCTGTCTTCATACAGCTGCAGTGTGAAACGGTGGACCTACGTGTCGACACGCGGGCGCTGACGGGAATGCTCCTCTGGTTCATCAGGATGGCGTAGACGCTGATCAGGTACTCCACGCCCGGCTCCAGCTCGCTGATGGTGGCCATCTTCTGGTCGCCCAGGACCCGCAGGTCCATCTCCAGACCCCCCATGGTGGTGGGCGTGTAGGTCACTAGGTACTCCGTCACCACCACGCCGTTGGTCCAGGATAGGTCCACGGTCTCAGGGTTCACCCCCACCACCGTCAGGTCCTTGGGGGGGGAGACTGGAGCAGGATCGTGGGGAGATGTGGAGAGTAGGGATTAATCAGGGCCGGAGTTAGGAGGACTCTGTTCTGACTTTTGGATTTTATTGCCATTTCATTTGAAGTTAATGAATGAAACATGCTATGATGAATGTAGAAAAAGACAGGGTAAATACTTTGAGGTTGAGATTTGTGTTTTGACCACAGCATCCCCACATACTATGATACCTTCTTGTGGAGGACTAGAGGCCCAAATGAAACACCTCTCCTCACTGTAGGTGTGCGAGGGAGTCCCCGCAGAGCTCTTTAAACTTGAAGACCACCATTAACGTGTCTGGAGGGACAGGCCTCTTTGATCTGCAGACTTACGAGGCCGGCCAGATGCTACTCTCTGGGCTGAAGGAGGGTATTTACGTGCAAACAGAGCATTATTTACACAATCGTTTCTACCGTTTCCTTACGATGGTGCGGTAAAATACTTTAGCACAAATCACTGAGCCGTGCGGACCCTCCCAGACCCAGAGCTACTGTAAGGAGACACTCTGAGTACAGGGTACTCAGTGTTGCTTCATACTGCAGCATGCTGTTTGGTATCCGTTGCACCATAAATACATGTCCACGTGCATACGCCGTGCAAACATGTGGCTGCACACAAGATCCTCCACTCATCCATGTTTTCCTCTAGATTTTTTTGTAGCAGTGGTGCTGTGAGTTGGTAACCTAGCAACGCTAGTGGGGTACGGGGGCATGCCCCCACCCAGAAGAACATTTGGAAAAATAACCCTTCAAATTGTTACTTCTGGTGAGATTTTTTTGGGAATGTACAGATTGAGCTTCCAAATGTGACATAACAACCAACAGAGGCAAGGTATCTGCTGAGACCAGATCATTGTGCAAATGGAAATTGAACTTGCCTTGAACTTTGCACACCCAAAAAAAAAAAGTTCAAGGCACATTTGCACAATGATCTGGTCTCAGCAGATACCTTGCCTCTGTTGGTTGATATCTCATATTTGGAAGCTGCGTGGGTGCGCTGCTGCTGAATGCATATAGGGGAAACACTGCCCATCAGTCCAGCGCTCCTTAGAGTACCCTCTTCTGTGTCAGTCATAATGACCCTGACCATCTGCCCCGCCGGCCCCACCACCTAAATCGCGGTGCGTCTCACCCTCGGAGCAGTCGTCCCCAATGAATCCCTCGTCGCACACGCACACGCCGTCCTGACAGCGGCCCTGGTTCTGGCAGTCCCCAGCGCAGGTGAGCCGCCCGCAGTCCGGACCGGCGAAGCCTTCGAAGCACACGCAGCCCCCGTCCACACAGTAGCCCCTCTCCAGACAGTCCTTGAGGCAGGTCTTCAGGCCGCAGTCCTCGCCCGCAAAGCCCTCGTCGCAGGCGCAGCGCCCGTCCACGCAGCGGCCGCGGCCCAGGCAATCGTTAGGGCAGGTGAGAGCGGAGCAGTCCGGCCCGGCAAAGCCGTCCAGGCAGACGCAGCGTCCGTCCACGCACTCCCCACGGCCCAGGCAGTCCTTGGGGCAGGTCTTCAGGCCACAGTTCTCGCCGGTGAAGCCCTGGTCGCAGGCGCAGCGCCCGTCCACGCAGCGGCCGCGGCCCAGGCAGTCGCCGAGGCAGGAGCGCTCACCGCAATCCTGGCCCTGGTAACCCGCGTCACACACACACTCCCCGTCCACGCAGCGGCCATGGCGGTGGCAGTCGTCGGGGCAGGAGAGGACGGCGCAGGCCTCCCCCTCGAAGCCTGGGTCGCAGATGCACTTGCCGTTGAAGCAGTGGCCGCGCGCGTTGCAGTTGCCGGGGCAGGTGAGCTTGGAGCAGTCGTCGCCGCTGTAGCCCGGGTGGCACGCACACAGGCCGTTCACGCACGCGCCCCGCTGGTTGCAGCCGGCAGGGCAGGTGAGCTCCCCGCAGTCCTCGCCGGAGAAGCCGCGGTCGCAGTGGCAGGTGCCGTTGTCGCAGCGGCCACGGTCGTAGCAGTCGTTGGGGCAGAAGAGCTCGGAGCAGTCGATGCTGGCCCAGGGCTCGTCGCACACACACTCCCCGTCCACGCAGCGGCCATGGCGGTGGCAGTCGTTGGGGCAGGAGAGGACGGCGCAGGCCTCCCCCTCGAAGCCCGGGTCGCAGATGCACTTGCCGTTGAAGCAGTGGCCGCGCGCGTTGCAGCCGGCAGGGCAGGTGAGCTCCCCGCAGTCCTCGCCGGAGAAGCCGCGGTCGCAGTGGCAGGTGCCGTTGTCGCAGCGGCCACGGTCGTAGCAGTCGTTGGGGCAGATGAGCTCGGAGCAGTCGATGCCGGTCCAGGGCTCGTCGCACACGCACTCGTCCTCCACGCAGCGACCGCGGCCCAGGCAGTTGTTCAGGCAGTTGGTCTGCGAGCAGTCCTCTCCGACGAAGCCCTCCTCGCACAGGCAGGAGCCCTCAGCGCAGTGGCCGTAGTCGCCGCAGGCCGGCACACACACCTCTGTGCTGCAGTCGTCCCCGTCGAAGCCCTCAAAGCACACGCACCGGCCATCCAGACAGCGGCCCTGGTCCTGGCAGTCGCCCGGGCACTCGGCCTCTGAGCAGTTGGGCCCCCTCCAGCCACGCTCGCACACGCAGCCGCAGGCGTCGCTGCTCCAGTTCCCCCGGCCGCTGCAGAAGGGCCTGGTGGCCACCTCGCCTGGACATTGGACAGAGAGGTCAAACACCGCATACACCGGATACACACCCGCCCCTTACTACTGGGCTGAACCACACCGGGGGACACTGCAGTAACAAGGAGGATGGGCCTGAGGGTTCCTGGATGCCTGCCCACTACTGGCTCATACACAATCACCATCACTCCTGCAGGCAATATTCAGATCTTTAACCATCCTTCTCGCCTTTGGAGGGAACAGGATTCCAAAAGCTCTGGCAGAACCCCCCCCCCCCCCAAACAGAGAGAGAACCGGCACCTCAATAAGGACAGTAGGGGTGTAAAGATGATCCGATACGTATCGGTATTAATTTTTAACCTGTAAGATACGACTTAATTGATTCGTGAAGCCCATCCATCCATTTTCCTCTGCTTATCTGGGGCCGGGTCGCGGGGACAGCTGCCTGAGCAGGGACACCCAGACTTCCTTCTCCCCGGACACTTCCTCCAGCTCTTCTGGGAGGATACCAAGGCCCAGGCCAGCTGGGCCTTGGGTGACATAGTCACTCCAGCGTGTCTTCCCCGGTCTCCTTCCGGCGGGACATGCCAGGAACACCTCCCGAGGGAGGCGTCCCGGGGGCATCCAAAACAGATGCCCGAGCCACCTCAGCTGGCTCCTCTCGATGAGGAGCAGCGGCTCTACTCCGAGCTCCTCCTGGGTGACAGAGCTCCTCACCCTATCTCTAAGGGAGCGCTCCGCCACCCTGCGGAGGAAACTAATTTCAGCCACCTTTTTCCGGTCTTTTGCAAATGTTTCTGACTTGGTAGTCTTTCGTTGTTCCGAAATGCTCAATTCCGTCGCCTGGTACATCTCAATTTTTATTGGAGAACAATGACAGTCTGTCATTGGTCAGAGATAGCCTATGACGCGCCGACTATTTAAGACGTGCAGAATGCTGTCAATTATTGAACTGCATCGAATTGCATCAAATCGCATCGAATCGATTCATACCGAATCGCTTGTTGTCAACATGTACCTTTTCTTGAATCGTATCCTGACCATGTATCTAAATATGAATCGTATCGTCTTTCATATGAGAGATTCACACCCCTAAAGGACAGCATTTGAAAGCAGCTAGAAATCAATTGTCTGAGGCTGTCAGACAACCAGGGCACCAACAAGGCATTCTTACCCATGGCTGGCGCTCCGCAGCAGGCCGTCCCACCGCTGCACTGCTCCCTCAGGCTGGACAGCTCTGACTCCAGCATCTCCAGCCGGTTCATGATGTCCTTGATGTCGGGCAAGTTGTTGGTGCAGCCGCAGGCCTGCTTGGGGATGTTGATGCGGTGCGTGAAAACGATCTGGTTGTCCCCGTCCAGCGTCTGCTGCTCCAGCTGCTCGGTGCTCTGGACGTCCGAGGACGCCCTCTTGTGCTTGCCCTCCGGGCTGCCGCTGCTGCTGCCGGAGGGCGGGTCCAGGTCCACGGAGCAGAGGGAGGCGCTGGGGACGTTGATGTTGTAGACGTGGTTGAAGACCACGGGCTGGTCTAGGTGGGGGAGGGTCAGGTTCTCCTGGGAATGGGGAGCCAGGTTCTCCCTGCGGTGGCGGACCACCTTCTTGACCAGGCCGGCGGAGGAGGTGTGGAGGAGGAGGGCCACGCCTACCAGACCCAGCAGGACGTTATTCATCCCCATGGCGATGGGAGCCTATGGCGATGGCACTCCAGAGGGGAAGGGACTTGGCTTGTCGTCTCGTCTGTGGCTGGGGTGGAACAGGATCCTTGAAGCCCTACGAGAACAAGAGGCAAACGCAGTCTACGTTAGGGAGTGACAATTGCTGACTCCTATACAAAAGGAGGAATTCTTTTGTACAGTGATTCAAATGAAATTAACATCGCAACACAAAAACTATAAAAGCTACGTTGTTACGTCTTTTACATAGTGCTCCAAACGCTCCAAAACAAAGTACTGTGTTGTATGGTACAACACGTACACATACCGACAACATCATCATAGGACAATGCTTGAAATATCAACGTATATATCCTACCAGGTGCGGTGTAGCAGCATAAAGCAGACTAATCCACCATAGATTCAAACATCTCTGCGAATGTTATGCAATGGGCTCTCAGTACAGAACAATGCCACCCTTCTATTCGATGGTTTGCCCTTGCCTTATCCCGTGGACTCAACCTTCATGAGCACAGGGGACCATAGCTACAGGGAAATGTCAAAGTATCTCCACAAAAGCAATTAACCTTCCACTTCTGTCCCTTAACAAAGGATCAACTCTGGCTTTTACAGCGGCGTAGGGTTGTCGCTGAACGGATGCAGCCCAACGCCCGGGAGATGACTTCATCATGCTGGTTCTCCTAGACGTTCCTCAGAGGAACCCAGAGCTGTAATTAAACTGGAGACTGTGGGTAGTAACTTTGTGGCCACCAGGGCTGACTTCCAGAACAACGCTTCCTGCCAAAGGCTGCCACCACCAGCAGGTAACACCTGCGTGGTGCACGGTGGGAGGGA
>JAOPJJ010000008.1:16727424-16740157 GCA_027122795.1 Enchelyopus cimbrius
GTACGAGTCATTTTGTTGTAGCCAGGCCACTGGCAGGAACCGGAAAATAGATTGTTTACATTCTGAAAAATAGTAACTATCGTCTAACTTCTGCTGAAAAGCTTACTTTGCTCAGATTTTTTTGAACACCAGTGACCAGTCAGTGAGGTCCACAGCTTTGCAAGCAAACGTTTAATGTTGCTTTAGGACCGATGGCGCTGGGTCCTATTACCTCTACAGTACCTCTACAGTGGGGCTACAAAAAAGCTGAACTTCTCCAAACACAGCACTTCTCCAAACACACCTGAACCGATCTATTTCATCATAAACAAACTGGAAATAAGGCTTAAAGTGTAAAATACCGGAATACTCCTGTATTTAATACTGCCTGCTGATTGGTCCTGCCACCAGCAGGACGAAAACGTATTACCCTGAGAGAATTCATCACAGAAAAAACATCAGGGGCAGACGTACCCAGATGGGGACAGACAAGTGAGGGAAGGTGGGATGGAATTGCAGGCTCCTAGACAAGCAGGAGGAGCCGGTCCGAACTTCCAGTTAAACGCACATCTGCAGAGCACCGAGCCAGGAGACGGGAGGTACGATGACATCATCCCGCTCCCTGCCTCCCAGTCACGATCGAGCACTTACCTGAACATCAACCCCCCCATCCCCCCCACTCTTTCCCTACGATGGGAACAATTATGAGCCAAGTGAAGACGCCAACCCCCAACCTCCCTAATCCAGTGGAGCTGGCAGCTGGGAAAGATGTTGCCGCTGGTTAGGTCATGGCGGTGGTGGTGTGGTGATTCATAAGGAGAAGAGTGGTACGCGGTGGTGCAGCGGATTGGATTGGGTCTGTTGGCCTAAGGGGAGACCCTGAAAGGTTCCCATGGTTTATACTGCTGCCAATAGGCTTAAAACACCTGGATCCATCTATTAGTTACTCTCCAGTATCCACTAATTAAGCTAATTAAGCTTTGCTCATTAGTAACGGTCATTAATTTTGAGGCTGTTGAATGAATCCTCCTAATAAGAGTTTCAGTTGTACAGTCCATTTAGAATATGTAGCAGGAAAACACAGAAAGGCAGATAATTAATAGGTGTTTACTCAGCTTACTCATACATTAACATTCCTGCTGATGTCGTCCGAAATCCTTCAGTGGCTTTCAATTTTCTAAAAAACTAAACACATTGTCAAGGAGCTTTGGGGCCTAAATGAAAATAACTCCTCAAACTTCACTGTGAATAAATTAATCTGAATGATTACTGTGTATAAATGCTTAACAACGAATCTCCAAACGTAAGAGAATATAGCTCTCAAAAAAGATTAGTGGTTTACCAATTAAATAAGGTTATTGGCAACTTCCATTCATTTTTGATTTCCAAAGAGTTTCAGCCATTTCGGATGCAAGATATTCATCCCAAAGAATGAAATAAAATAATCAGGCCAGCCTTTTCAGATGGCGGGTATGGTATCCTAGTTGAATAGCCCCTCGGCGGGTCAGCAGGTTGGCCTGCTGCTGAACTGATCCAGCCTGTTTCGGCCATGCTAGTTTGATAAATGAGGTATGACTGATTACGAAATGACCTGGGTAGGAAAGTCTCATGCGGTTATACTGCGACAACCTCAAACTCCTCAAACTATTCTGTTAATACATAGAAGTGTTAGAGATGGAAGAACACGGACCCATATTTGAAGCCAGGAATAAACCCATTTTTCATGGATTTGAGTCAGCAGTCGGAGTGTCTTTGATAAACTAATTATGAGTGTATTACTTTAGCAGACCCTACAGGTCACTGCGTTTGCGGTTCCCAGCTGGAAGGAGGTCGAGTTGATGGGGCCACAGCGCCTTAGAATTGAATAAACTCCCCCCAGGGAACTCCTCCTCCAAACCGCCCCCTCCACCCTCATCATCATCATCATCATCATCATCATCATCTTCACAGAACAATGACATCAACCAGACTGTGACTAGATGTTAGTGTAGTGGTGCAATCTAGTCTACGATGGCTTGAAATGATGTAACTTCCTGGTGTTCAATATCCGCCCCCTGCTCCCCCCCTGGCGGAGTGGGTGTATGTGTCAAGGTGTAGCCAGCGAATCACCAGGACCCTTCTCCATACTTCATTAGTGTGGTTGACCCCTGCAGCGAACTCAAAGGAGCCATTGTCTCAGGATGAGTACCTGATCCTTGTGGGGAGAGGGGCGGAGGATTGGGGGTACGTGAGTCCTGTCGCTATTCGAGGACGGGAGCGGCACAGAGGAACTCTGGAAAAACAGCTCTATCTTAGACACTGATCTTAGGTCAGGTCTATGTAATATACTACAGGTCTACGACCCGTATATTACATGAGATTCATTCAATTAACCTCATCCATTTTGATTGATGTATTTATTGTGCTATGCATGTCTATGGCCATTACATTATACTGTACAGTATAATTGCCATGGATCAATCTTATTTTGTTTCAAATGTGTGCTTAAGGTAATCATTATCTATTGAATAAATTAGATTATGATATTCTCAACATAGTAAGCACGTTCTACCACCGTGACTCAGCCACCTTCACTACCACAACCATGACCATCTTTACCTCCACCATCACCACCCTCGCCTCTACCACTTCCTACTCCACCACCACCTGCATCACCAACAGCATCACTAGCACTTACTTCACCATGACCACCTCCTGACCTCCACCCTTCCACCACTGTGACCTCCACCACCAGCAACAACATCCAGCCAGCACCACCACCACCACCAAAGTGATGAGAGAGAGCCAGGGAATTTCCTTGACCTTTGACCTGCTCCAGGGTGTGTGAAGAGGCTGCCTCTGACAGGCAGGCTAGGGGAACAGAGGGGTCCTTTGTGCTCTGGCCTGCTCCGCGGTGAGCCACAGGGAAGAGGGTAACATCAACATTGTGATGATGGTGAGGTGGAGCTCACCCGCTCATGGTCATAAGGAGTAATGTGCCATGGCAGCGTGGTCTAGAGCTCAGAACATGAGAGGGAGGATCAGCGGGAGGATCCTGAGTGTGAATCATGAAAATCCATTGTGTAATGCAGTGTGAAAGCTTGGGAATTGCTTTTTAAGCAGGTACAGCCATTCCAATAGAAACAATATTGATTGTAATTGTATGGTGAGGAAGGCAATTTGTTGTCCCGATATATCTTGCTGTAATCATGTTTTCTATGAACAGCATTTGTCATTTGTCATGAATAATAACCCTGCTATTGCGATATGTCTTACCAGATGTTCTTTGGGCCTGAACGTTTTTTGCAATGACAACAAAGAACATTCTGAAGAACCAAAGCTACAAAACCATGGCGGGAAAAATTTACACCAAGAGAAATAAAAACAGGAAGAACAGGAAGTTGGTCATAAAGAGTTTATAAAGTGTATAACTGTCTGTCCTATTCAAAGCACAAATGCCAGTAATACATATAACAAAAGTGAGATCTGTCTATGGAGAATCTCGGAGACATCCCTGTGCAGTCATGAGGTTTTAGAATTGAGCAGAGGGTACCGAATACCCCAGTATTGGCAGAGTCAACGCTCCACATCCACCCCCTTGGCCCATGTGTCCGTCCGGTGCCTACTCTAGCATGACAACAATCAGTCAGCTCTCCTTAGACCCAGAGCAGCAGAGTGTACCGAGTGACCAGACGATCAATATTTCAACTCACTTGCTCCACCGACGGTGATGTCACAGCGTGAAGCATGCAGCTGTGACGTTTGGGTTAACTGACGGCTGTGGACATGGCTTGGGGCTGAAGAGTACTGGATCAGCCTTACCTCTACGGTCATCTGCACTGTGTTCCACCTCATCTTTGTGTCAGAGCCCAAATACACCAGCCAAACTCCTCCGCTGTCCCCCGCCCCCAGGTCCCTCCCGCTGTTCCGCGAACCAGCTGATGTCAATAATAACCATCATTACACACAAGCTGCATGTAGTGGCCCCTTGTAAAGCATGCAAACAACACAGCACCCAGCTGCCCAGCCACCTAAACATCCAGCAGGCAGCGTGAAAAAGGAGTGATCACAGCTCACAGTGCTTACAACCCCTAGTCAGGGTAACATCAGGGTTGTGGAATAGCATCCCTGTTAGTATCAGACAAAACGCCATTTGAACATTTCTAGGCATTGATTCTTGTCTCTGTGTTTATTTTCATATTGTGTCATGTTTTTTCAATTTATTAAAATTTTGTTTTTCATTACCCAATGTTATTACTCTATACCTATGATGTGTGTTTGGGTCGTTGTCCCCACTCATTACATGTTGTCTTTTAAATTGTCTTATCAACTCTTGTCCAGGGACAACAGATGTAAATTAGCGTTGTGGCTATAATCTGGCCCAATTATACATCGTGCATTGTCCCTGTCAAAGAGACATAAATAAATAAATAGATAAATAAATAAATACATAAATAAAATGTCCTGTACTAGGCCCACTAAGACTTTAATGTTACCATTCTTGGTGGAACTTACCTCCTGGCACGTTGCAAAGTAAAAGTGATCTTCAGTTTGTTCTTTGAGAGCCTTTAATGAATAGCTTGCAGAGATGCAGCAGAAGAAAGGCCGGGGTGCCTCCAGGGGAAAACTGTAATTTAGAGATAGAGGGCGTTGGCAGGCCAGCCTTGCTTCCTCAAATGAGGGATCTTCTCTCTGTCATTTACAAGCTTCTGCTAGTTCACAGGCCCCTTCACATCTGTCTCCAAGACCATGTCTCCGGGCCCCATCAAACGTCTGTGGAGGCATCGAATAACAACGTAGGGTACGTGATAATTTCAGGCAAGAGGGAGAAGGTCAGCCAGGCTGTGGCCCTCAGTGGGACCGTAAAAGGGGTCAAAAACAACTTCTCCAGGGATCCGTTCTCTCCCCTGAGAGGACGGATGTGAGGTAAAATGCTAGGACATTGGAAGTCGACCGTAAGAGGACAGTGTTGAAACCCCCCAACATTCTCTAACATCCTGTTGAACATCCTCTAACATCCCAGCCAATGGAAGGGACACAAACATCTGGTAAGTAGAGTCTAGGAGAACTACAGAAACACAGGCACACAAAGAAAGAAAAAAATATATAAAAGCATACAGAAGAAATAAAACCTATGGCAGCTGCATGCAGCTCTGTGGAGCTCCATCAGCAACAAGCCTGTCAGCCCTTCAAAGAAAATAGAGGCTGCTGACAGGGAAAAAGCAGCCCTCTGGAGGCCCACCCATGCTTCACAGGAGCACCGTTGTCAGAGATGGAAATAAAGACCCTGAACGTCTGGTGGAAGGGGAGCCACAGCCCCCCGCAGCCCGCCATACGGGGCCCTCTGACATAGACGAATGGACCCGAGGTTAAAGAACCTTACAGAACCTTCCAGTAAGAATGGAAGCATTGTGGTGAACGGGTCACGTTGTGCAGAGGTTGTACATTAGGGGATTTGAAAAGCTCAGTCTTACCCTTACAGGGAAAGTAATGTATACAACTGAAGCTCAGAAGCGTCCGTGAGTAGAAGTGTTACTTTCAAGTTATTATTTCATATAAGCATTATACAGGAAGTCATTTATGGCCATGAAATGCTTGAGATTCAGGCAGCGAATGCGTCAAATTGGACAATTCCTCCTTTCAGGTTCCACGGCCGGCGCACTGAGCAGCAACCAGTACACGTCCAGCCCTCGCAGCAGCGCTGCTAGCGCTAATTATCGCTGAGTATTTAGAACTCAATCATGGTGTGCAGCGGGGAGCGTGCACACCCATCAGCGTAACAGATGTCAGAGCGGGCCTTGTATTCTCATTCCATCACCGCCTGCTCCATTTATAATCCACGACGCGCTGCCGCTCCGAGGCCCCTGGGGACCGTCCGTTGGTGTTCCTGGACGGACAGCTCCTTCAGAGAACTGTAAATTAACGCTTTCCCGCTCAGAGAACTGTCTCAGCAATGGCAGCCTCACGTTATTTTCTTTCTTTATTGAATTGCTTTGATTCTCCACTCGATTCATTGTTGTTTGACTCGACGAGAACCGGTGCTTTTTGCGTTCATATTGGGTGCACGCAAGAGTTAGGAGTGTGGAATTAGATGGTAGCATCCAATGATGGTAGCCTCTTTTTTAGCATTGAATGTACTATTTGAATTTAAGCATGTATTGCTCAAGCTCCCAAAATCATTTTAAATGCCAGTGGGCCAACGTGGGATCATGTGATGCTCATGAAGCTCTGATCCTGAGGAGGACAGCTTCTGGAAGAATGCCCGCATGGCCTACTGCGTTTCACGGCTGACTCTGGGGTAAAAAAACAGAAAAGGAAATCCTTGACTGGCTAGACACCCTTCAGCATCTCAATTTATCATCATTATCTTTAGATTAAAGAGCGCCGACTCTCCTGCATGTCCTGTGTCTTCCCGCCAGGCCACGCTCTGGGTGAAACACCGCGTCCATGTATGAGCAGGATGCGGTACAGAGAGTCACACTTCGTTTCCTTCCAATGAAAGTGAAAGGTATGATTTCCTTTTGGAGTTGCATCGCTTCGGGTTGCTACTGCCAGACGGCCGTTTTGTCAGGAGCTACGGCACCTCCCTGCGTCTCCACCATCAACCCCTCGACCAGACGTGAGCACAGCCTGAGCCATGACCACGCTAGCGTACAACCGTCCAGACCATAATAGGCCCTGGACTCAATTCGGTAACCACCCTCCCCCTTCCACTCCGTGGGTTTGGACCACACAGGAACAGCAGTGTGCACGTTTTCAAACTCCCATGTCAGATTCATTGCGGTCTTCATCTTAATGCAGTGTAGTTCTGTAGGTGTGTTTGTTGGATACCCCGACGAGCAGTGAGCACAGACCCAACCTTTGGTGATATAACTGTTACTGAAATGATCGTCATCAACATTTCAACAGCTGCGGCTGCTCTGAACTGTCTTTCATCAACAACCGACAAGAATCGCTTAGCGGTTTAGCAGTTCTTTTTTGCTTTATACATCTCATAATGAAAGAATGAATGAGAATGAATGACTGAGATGATGCTTGGTCAAGCACTGTGTCTGGTCATGTGATTTTAGAAACACATCATCTAAAACGTAAGTGGTGCGTTGATAGCACTCGGTCAATCGATCATATTCTTGAGGAAGGTATCACGTCGCAACTCACCACTTTCTGTGGGCCTTGGCCACGATGACGCCCCCAATAACTGCTGTTCAGCGCAGACTCCACTTCCCCTGGTCTCAGCAGGCTCCCTCAGACTTATCTGATCACCGTCGAGGTTGAGCACAGGGACGGTGGACCCTGGTGCTGCAGTGTTCCTGCACTCACAACCCACAGTCCGCCTCCACATCATTGTTTGATTCCAGCTTGTTGACAGACACAGACAGACAGACAGACAGACAGACACACACACACAGATTAGATAGTCTGGTGGGGAGGAAGGTGCTCTACCTGCTGCTTGAAGCCATGTATGTAGAAAACCATCACTTTGGACGAGGTGGTGACGGCTGAAATTACTACAAGATGGTAGTTCAAAGCAGGGCAAGCTGTCTGCCAACAGCTTCATCTGTGGGAAATTTTTCTTCTGAGGTGGTGTGGTGAAGAACTGTTTCTGCGTATTTTCTGCAGCACAAGGAGTAAAGGTAGAAACCCGGGAAGGGAGTCAGTGACATAACCTTGGTGGGGCTAGCCGGGAACCCCCTCACCCGGCCCGTTATTATAAACCAGAGCCCCCACACCACCACCATGTTAAATAGTTACATTGTGGTGATACCTGCAATCCAGATGATCCACATGTGGCTCCTGAACCCCAGCTGGAAACACAACATCCTTCAGTAGCGCAAGCATCCTCTCTGCACACTCTCACCGCGGCGGGTGGTGCTGGTGGTGTAACCATGGTTGCAGGGAACACATATCACACACACACCCACGTGTGGATGTCAGGAACACCGCTACATTTTTTCCATCCCCGACGGTCATAACCCACCGTGTACATCTGGTAGCCAGCCTGCGTTGGCATGTGTGTGTGTGTGTGTGGACTATAGCGACCCACTGAAAGTGGGGGTGTATCTACCGACCGCATCAGCAGCAGAGGGGAGGCAGAGCCTTGCCATGACGGGTGGAAATGAGCTCAGGCCCGGAGAATGCCGTGCACCGTGAGGCGCCACATCAAACGGGCTCCGGCTGGGTTTTTGTGGGGAACCCATTATTCCCCCCCACGGTTTTCCAGCCGAGGGCCTGGCGTTCATCAGGGGTGAAGCGGCGCCGGTGAGTGACACATGCACACGTCAAACCCAGCTCCGGCTCTGCCACACATTATCATCAGAGAGCTTATCTCTGTAATATGGTGCAGCTCACCGGAGAGCCTCAGGACCCGGTTCGTTAGGGGACAGGGTCCAACTCCTTCTTTGACCAGGGTGAGTCACCACCGGGGGACTGGAGGGATGAACGTGCACTTGGCTGAGTATTACCCTTTGGTGAGTCAGAGGTAAAGGAGAGTATGCCCTCATTTAATATACGGTAAGCAGAAAAAAATGAACGACAGCTTAACTGTTTTCATGGGACTGGTTCAATGATGGGGGGGCCGGTGGGCGCCCCCCTGCCCCCTGTTCAGAGGCAGTAGTGGCCCCAGCAGGCCGTCCATCAGCGTAATGATGAGTGGCCCAGCACGTGAGCACTGTTAATGATAAATGCACTATCGGTTTAACATCTTAAGTAGCCACGGCCCTTGCAGAGACAGAGGTGAGGGAGCAGGCGCATTCTCCGGCGACTCCGCCAGGGTAGCCACCATAATAAATGGTGTCATGTAGTGCACTGAAGAGGGACCCGTAAAATGAGACACCACCCAGCGGTACACTTTAATAGACTGCTGCAGGGCAAGATAAGAGAGAGACTGAGACACTCAGTCATATATTGATAGGGTGTGTCATGAAGCAACACACGCACACACACACGCACACACACACACACACACTCTCCCGGAAGATGATAGGCCTATTAGCGATGTCCTAAATGATCTTATCATTGTATAATTCAGTTCCTCTTCTCGTCCCAGTAAATATTACATCAGCAGGGAGAATGTGTTTATCTTTAGTTTTTTAAATTGGACAGTCTTCTACGGAGGAAGATGGCCCTGAGGAAGAGTTGGTTAAACCCAAATAGAGGTCATCAATATGACACGGCAGCATGAGCAGCGCTCTGTTGCTGTAGAAATGCATCCGATACCGTTGAGGACGCGGTTTATGTGCAGTAAGCCATGTGACACTGATGATTCTACGTAAACTCATATTCTGTCCAATCATGACACGGGATGGGGACCAACACGATCAGAGGGTGAATCGGGTTTGCATTGTTTGTGGTTTTGATTTATCACTAATGAGGCACCTTGGGATTATTGATTATTTAAATGTAATTGATTATTTGTAGTATAAGTGTTACATATATATTGTGTCAGAGCAATAGAAGACAAAGGACCGCAATTATTGGCCAATTGCTTCTGACTTCTGATTATTGTGGATGTCAGTAACTAGAAAACCCTCATGGACTTATTCTGCCCTCCAAGACGGGCCTTGTGGATCCCAAAGAAGTGTTGCGGTATTAGGACCACAGATTCACGCATTCCCTGGGCCTCATGGGGGAGGGGGAGATGGGAGGATAGGGTGGCTACGCGCCGTGTGTTGGCCCAGGACCAGGGACACTGGACCAGGGTCTAGAAACCCTACACCTAGCCACAGCCTGAGACAAAGGGTAAGATGGATGGGGAGAGGGGGAGAGATGTGGAGGGGAGAGACACAGAGATAGATGGAGGAGGTAAGAAAGGGACGGAGAGAGAGGTAAATATAAAGATAAAGCTACAGAGGGGGAGGGACAGAGAGAGTCATAGAGGTATAGAGATGGGGTGAGAGAGTGCGCCACAGAGGGGTAGAGAGGGAGAGATAGGGGGGACGGGGGCGGAAGAGAGGGAGAAAAAGAGAAACAGGGAGAGGGAAGGAGGGAAAGTGACAGCAAGATAAAGATAGAGGGAGGGAGAGGGGGAGAGAGCAGGATAGAGAGAAAGATACAGGGAGAGGGAGAGAGAGAGGACAGGCGGTCCAGAATGACATCATTAGGAGAGATGACCCAGGACGGTCTGCTACCTGCCAGCCTAATCAAGCCCATTGGCACCATGGTGACCATGGAGAGAAGGTGAGAGGGGGGAGGGTTCAAAGGCTGGAAAATGTCACAGGGGCTCTTTTCTCATCGTTCTGTGCTATATCCTAACCTTTCCACTACATCTGTCATATGAACAGCGTAGACTGCTGCGCTTTAGCTGCTATATATAAATATAGAAACCTTAAAGGCTGTTTCAATCTGACATATGAAAATCCTAATGCGCAGCTATGTGCAATATGAAAACCTGACCGCCGGGCTGCTATAATAACACCTGCCTGCCTCCCAGCTAGGCTATATATGAAAGCCTCGCCTCCAGACTCCATACGCTACTATGTGAAAACAGTGCTGCGATGATTGGCTATAGGAACACGATGTGCTGCCGTGACGGCCGTATGAAAACCTTTCCACCGAGATGCTCGATGAACACCTCGCCCCACAGGCTGGATCTGCGCATGAAAAGGTCAAGCATATAGGTCAGCGTAAGGATTTGGGGAAAGCAGTGCATGGTGGGAGGTGATCTCTAGATACCTGCTGTATGCGACACTCACTCAGGATAGACATTGGGGAAGAAAATGTAAGCAATTCCATACGTCACTATGAATGTCATTCTTGGGTGTGTGAGAAAGTTGGCCCAAGTCTGCCCTCTGCTGCATTGTCCGTGTGTGAAGCACGTCTCTAGGCTGGGTGAGCAGATCCACTACCTGCTACAGTGTAGGCCTGTGTCACAAAACAACGTGTAAAATTAGATATTTTGAGCAGTGACTTGGGTTTGATGTCAAAGGTTTTGCTGAGAAAGAAGCCCATACCGATTACTACTGCGACGGGCCGAACTGCAGGTTAGAGGAGAGCAAATACATTGCAATATGCCGATGATCTTGCCACTCCCACAATGGAGTCATCTGAGAGACATCTTTCAAAGCGCATCTTCGCCCAGATTAATGAAGTCACTGAATCAGCGCGCCAGTCGCTGCCTTTGTCCTTGACGGATGACAGGGTGTACGGTGGGGGGTGCACGGGCCCATCTTACCTCCGCTCTCCGCCTCACGCAAAGCGCCTGCAGGGAGGGAGCCATCCGTCGCGCTAATACACCCATCAGACCAAATCCCCCGTCTCCGGCGAGTGACCTGAATGAGTTAGTAAGATATAAAACAGACACCGTCACCACCAGCAAAACTGCCAAGGGAAAATCAACTTCTAGCTGTTGGTATCCACACATGTTCTGAGGACTTCTCTGTGTGACAAAAGGTCTTTCAGAAGGAGCCCGTCACACACCTGGCTCAGATTATTGGATTGGGATGTTGGTGTTGATGTTGGATAGTGACGGGAACCGTGCGGTCCATCTGGGTCTGTGTGTGGGGGCGAGGAGGAACCGAGCACATTTCAAAGGGTCAGACTACAGTTTCCACCACTATGACCTCATTCATTCAAAGCAGAGACCGGCCTTAGTTGAACCCATTTGTTTTTGAGGGCCTGCCACCGTCATTCAATCTGCTTCTGAGCTGATTGGCCGCTCCATGTGATCCGTCTCTTAGCTGCCCCGTTGCACAACCAGTCACCCCACAGCTTCTAAAGGAGGAAATTGGATTAGGCCAAGGGGTGCCATTTATGAGTGCCAAGTTGCATTGTAATTATTTAATCAATTGATTTACATTGCCTTTGTACGGAATGATCTCTTATCATGGTTATGTTATGCCAAATTTCGATACCTTCACGCAGTGGCGGTTTTAGTTACGGGCAGACCGGGGTGGAAGGCGCTCGGAGGGGATCTCGCCCGGGGCGTAATTCACTGTAGAACCGCCACTGCCTTCACGTGCATCAGGAGCACAGTGCGCCAGCTGAGATATGCCGAGTGCAGCGCCGTCATATAGGGGGGAAAGGTGAAGACAATTCTAAGGGCCCACAACCCGCTAGGGCCCACACAGAGTCACAAGTAGCCTCTATGACAAAATGATTGTGCATACACTGAACTAATATATATTCATACGAATGAATCCAAATTAAAGCCACAAGTCATACAATATTTTTATTTTAAGAATTTCAATAACCCCCTTGGCCCCTTCTTAAAAAATTATTTGGTCCACACCGCGGTTACGTTATCATGATGTGTTCAATGTGGTCTTGTGAAATGTGTTATAAGTGAGGCCGCTACCTATTTGTTGAGTGATTAATTGAACACGTATTTGCAATCAGAGGTGTAATAACGTGTTGCAAATCAGTGAAATAGCAATTATGACCAATTTAGTGCTCCAATTAGAATTAAACTTGTATGTATTGTGCCAGGAGGAGGACTTAAATAATGGTGAACATTGACGTAATGCACCCTTTGCTCAGAATCATGACAACATGATTGGTCGTTCGGGAAAGAAACCTCACGCTGACCCTGTGTGGAGCAGAAGCAGAAACGGCCAGCCGAAAGCCTTCGGTTGTGTGGCTACTTTTCACCAAAAGTTGACAGCGACAGTGCTGTCTATGTGCAACATTTGCAAGGCGAAATGCAAAACGAGCAGCGTAAACACGTCAAACCTTAGAAAACACCTGGTTAAAGGAATATTCCAGTATTTTACACTTTAAGCCTTATTTCCAGTTTGTTTATGATGAAATAGATCTGTTCAGGTGTTCATTTCGCCGAAAT
>JAOPJJ010000008.1:16775591-16786080 GCA_027122795.1 Enchelyopus cimbrius
AATTAATTATAATAATTAATTATTATTATTATAATGTGATATAAAAACTGATTCGAGACTTAGCAGCGCTCCATATCAATAAAGCACTCCATAACAGAAGGTCGCTGAGCGTCCACATCTTGTTCCCGCGAGAGTTGTAAAATATGTTGTGGTCTGCGCGTCCACATCCTGTTCCCGCGAGAGTTGTTTAATATGCCCGTGACTGGGTAGACCAGGAAATTGTAACCCATTTTTTATTGTTATCATTTTGATCAGCGCATTTCCTAGACTCATCAATAGCAATGCCCCCCCCCCCACCTCCGGGTGTGATTTCATTAATGAGAAGCAAACGAATGCGAAACGTTTTTTAAAAAATACAATAAAAACTACGAAACTATTATTTTGAAGTAGAAACAAAAATCGACTAAAGTAGTATCGTTGGGCGTCATTGGTCCAACCACCGGCCAATGAGAATAGGCGTTGTTTCGTGGTGCTGGTTTGTCGTGCATGTGAGGGACTCCCACAAGACAACATCATAATGGTTGGTAGAAATCTAATAATGAACAAATATACTGTGTTTGGATTAGTAATGTCAATCTCGTTCAGATGACCCATGATGGTGTGTAACTCCGTCATTTAAAACGTGTAACTGGCCATTTAAATGAGAATAGGAGTTATTGTTATTGGCAGTGTTGGGAAGGATACTTTCAAAATGTAATCAGTTACAGAATACAGAAAACAATCTCTAAAATGTAATTTGTAACGTATTCAATTACATTAATCCATCTAAATACTTGGATTACATAAGCACTGTTTTACATTCTATCAAGTGTGAATCAAACTACTATTTCAAGTTTGTAAGACCCATTGGTGATTTCAGCTAAACACACGACTTTACTATAGGATAAACTGGAACATTATACATTTTGTTAATGTACAAGATCATCTCGCAGAAATATTAGACTTTTTGTAAAAGTAACCCCTTAAAATGGCCAAAGTAACTGTATTCTGAATACCAACTCAGTGAAGAAGTAACTCTAACTAAATACAGTTACTCATATTTTGCATTCAAAATACGTAATCCAGAATACATGTAATCAGTTACTTCCCAACACTGGTTATTTGGGAGCCTAGTTAACCCGGTGATGTGCTAAACTCCCTCAGCTCCGTCGGGAGGTGAGGCTGAGGAGGGAGTACCTGTACAGGAAGGCCCAGGAGGACCGGGAGAGGACCATAGAGGACAAGAAGGAGAGGCTGAAGGCTGCTCTAGAAGGTATGATACACTCATGAGCTGAATCAATTCCCTAACATAAGATCTCATTAATGATAGATTTATCAAGTCATCAGTTGCTGGTAACAAACCATGATGCTGTCGTGATTTCCCTTTCCCTTGTTTTGTTTCCTTTCAGAGAATCGTCTACTCCCAACTGAAGTACGCAAAGATGCTCTGCAGTTACAGAAACTCCTGGAATATGATGACGAAGGCGCAGAAGGCCAGTGTCTCATTTACTCCTAACAACTATATTAATAATGACCACTGTAACTCCCATCTGACGACCCTGTTTTAACGTCTGTGCCGTACACAGGAGCCAGCTCTCACATGGATGATGAGTACAAGTGGGCTGGCGTGGAAGATCCTAAGATCATGATCACGACTTCACGAGATCCCAGCTCCCGCCTCAAGATGTTTGCCAAGGTGAGCGTCTGGAAGGCTGATGAGGAGTTACAGTGATCACACATCCAGGGAGGCCGTACAGGATGTGTCTAGGTTCTGGTTCGCTAGAGCTGGCAGATTTGCATGGTACAGGCATGTAAGTTTGTGGATTAAGGTGCTGTGTAGGGCTGTCAAAATTGCTCAAGAATGACATTTGAATATTCCCTTTAAAAAAACATATATTCGAATATATTTGAAGATCTATTTTTGCGCATTATGTAAATTACGCACATTACGTCAATAACAGGACAAGCTAATACAACGAGACATAGATGCATGTAGATCGTTTATTTAAGTTTAAACATTGGCAACATATTAACTTCACAAAAACAAATAAATGAATTAATGGCCAAGACCGCAGACCTCTCTCTCTCTCTCTCTCTTCCCCCCCCCCCTCACTCTCAAAGCAGAAAGAATGCGCCGCGGCTGGCGCGGTTGTATTTTTACACAATTGAATATACATTTTCACCTTCGAATGTCTGTTTTTAAAAGCTATTTCAATATATATTCGAATTTTGAATATTCGTTGACAGCCCTAGTGCTGTGTAACGTGTCTCTTTGAGAGGAGGAGGAGGTTGTAAACGGGGACTAAATGACGAAGCGGTTCCTGGTGTGATCCGTCCCTCAGGAGGTGAAGCTCATGTTTCCCGGCGCCCAGCGGATGAACCGAGGAAACCACGAGGTGGGCTCCCTGGTGAAGGCCTGCCGGGCTAACAACGTCACAGACCTGGTGGTCATCCATGAGACCCGAGGACAGCCAGGTACGGCAGCACGCCTCGGCCCGCTCATGGGGGGAGCACAGTGAACACGCAGCCCTCTCTAGGGACTCGCCAGCCTTGTTGAGAATTTCTGCATCTACAACTGAACTGGAGATAATAATAATTAGAATAATAACCTTTATTTTACCAGGTTAGTCTCATTGAGATATTACATCTATTTTTCAAGAGAGACCTGGCCAGGATGGCAGCAGCACATGCAGTATAAAACACTTAAAACAAAACAAACATAAGACATAGACAAACTCAAGTGCAATTTCAGGGCATTGGACAAGATAAACTACCTATAACATTTGCACGTATGGGTAGCCTCATGTTCTATAGTTTTAACCAGAACTATACAATCATGTCATGGAATTAAACACTTTAGTTTGAGGTTGCCCTGTAGATTGTTCCAAGCAGATGGAGCAGCAAACATGAAAGCCCTTCTAAACAATTCTTTCTTGGCTTGCAGGACATTCAATAAAACAATATCCTGGCACCTCAGGCCATATGAACTTTGTTTAAATGACAACAACCGAAATGGGATGTAGTGCAACCTAAATGTGAACGAAGCTGTTTTGTGTGTCGATGTTGACAGAATGTATCGGCGTTCTCATGTGTTGTGCGTTATGTACTTCATGATATGATGTGCACTGGTCTCCGCTGTGAACACAGCCGCTCTCTGCAAGTCAGCACGTTGAAGGGCAGCCATTGGCTGCAGCGGGCAGGACCCCAGGCCCGCTGTGGGGGGTGGTTTGTGCGGTGTGTGACGGGGTGTGTGCGGTGTCCGCTATGTTCCAGATGGCCTGATGGTGTGCCACCTGCCGTTCGGGCCCACAGCGTACTTCACCCTCTACAACGTGGTGATGAGGCACGATGTCCCGGACATCGGCACCATGTCCGAAGCGTTCCCCCACCTCATCTTTCACAACTTCACCTCGCGCCTGGGCAGACGGGTGAGTGCTGGGCCTCTCCGCTCTCCGGGTCCATTTTCACTACTTCTTCAGTTCTTATCACTCCAGGCTCCGTCTCTCTGGAGCGGAGAGCCAGGACAGCGGAGCTCACGCTGCGTCCTTAAAGTATACGCTGACAGCAGATGAGCTGGCCCATGTTTTCATTTGATTTGATTTATTTGGAAAAAAAGACATATCCAAGGGATAGAAAAAAACATGACAAAGTCTCTTGGATCGTCCCCTGTGTGCTCTGACCAGATGCTTTATCCTCATGTTCTCCCTACAGGTGACCAACATCCTAAAGTATCTGTTTCCAGTGCCCAAAGAGGACAGCAAACGAGTGATTACCTTCTCCAACCAGGAGGACTTTATTTCCTTCAGGTCCACACACAACATATATTACATTATTGATTCATATTGAATATTCCATTCATGATATTAAATATGGCATTTTATTACGTGTGGGGATGTCAATAGTGAAAAATGTGTTTTGTGTACTTGCAGACATCATACCTATAAGAAAACGGACCACAAGAACATTGCCCTGACAGAAGTAGGCCCCAGGTTTGAGATGAAATGTGAGTATGACCCTGGAGAGACCCCTCCTACTCACTGCCCACGCTGCACACAATACATTCATCTCAAGTGGCATCGCCATGACAATTGTGTTACAGAACGTTTGCACTGGAATCGAACGGCGATCTACTGTCCGAGCTAATCCTTTAAAATCCTTTATCCGTCTTCAATGTGGCGCCAGGCTTTAGCGGTTATCAGGTGGTTGTCAGCGGTTCCCTGACTCTGTATGTCCTCTCCCAGTGTACATGATCAAGCTGGGCACCTTGGAGAACGAGAGAGCTGCTGACATTGAATGGCGTCACCACGCGTACACCAACACGGCCCGGAAGAGGAAGTTCCTCAGTGTGGAGTAGATCTGCCTCTGTGTGGAACAGAGCCTCCGCCAGCCTGGGATCATGTTTTCTATGTGTTTTGAGTTCAGAAATGGTATGCAATTTCCTGAAACTTTGTCTTTCATTTGTATCTGATCCGTTACCATGCGATTAAAATTCATTTCATTTATGTGCACAATTGTTTTAGTATGTTGTTCAATTTTGCTCAATATTTTTTAATACACTATTTGTTTCAAGATGTTGACAGAGATTCAGGATAAGAATTAGACGTACTGAACAATTTGAAAACTGGCCCTCCAAAAAAACCCTCACGCACCTTGTAGCTCTAGTTGTGTTATCAGTAGGCGTGGCTTTGAGAGCGGGCCAATCAGGAGCCGGTATCGCGGAGGTTTTCCGTTTTCCCAGAAATTGTCGACGAGATCCGATGTTGAGATTGAGAGCGTTCAAGATGGCGGCTCCAGGTAAGAGTTTCAGCCCCACTCAAACTGGATAAAGTACTAAGTTTTAGCAGTTTTCATTCGCGCTAACGCGCTCAGAGAAACCGCGCCTTGCGCGACGTCTCTTCATCCACCCTGGAGTATTGTCCTTTATTCGCATCCGCTCCGAAAATAAATGGAAATAACGTTTATAAAACTGACGCGTCGGTCGCCACCAGAGTTATTAGCAGCGTTAGCTCGCTAGCATTGGCGTGCCTACCTAGCAGAGTCGATGCTACCGCAGTTAGCTCGCTAGCGTTAGCACGCCTAGCTTAGCATTGCTCCATGGTTAATCCCGGTCCCGTGCGGAGGACGTCAGGATCAGTAGACCCCGGGGCTTTTAGGACGAGACGTAGCTCTCAGGAAGCGGCGTACTCTGTGCAGCGAGTGTGGTCATTGCTAACACGGATGCTAACGTGGCTTACCCTCCCCTCATTACGACATGTCATCTCAGCCCCCCATGCTAAGCTACGCTGTTATCACCGTTTAACGTGAAGGAACCTTTTACTGAGGCGAAGCCAGCCTTTACCTCTCTCTCTCTCTCTCTCTCTCTCTCTCTGCAGCACCTTTAAGCGATGGGTTTATAGCACTTTTAAGCCATTGAGAGTGGCTTGTTTCTTACCCTGAAGTTATGAGGCGGATCTGAGTAAATACAGCGTTTTATTTTTTAACTCTGGTTTAGGAATTTGAAGAAGTTCTTCAACTGTGTGAAATGAGTTGAGTAGGTTTTATTTTGGGATGCTGCAGCATCAGGTGTTGGTGGCCGCCTCCTGGTCGTGTTTAACCTGAACGGCTGTGTTCAGCTCAGATACTCCCCTATGAGGACATATTGACCGTCTTACGGACATGAACGTTGTTCCTTTCTACATTATTTATGCATTACATGATCGACGCGTATCTGAATAAGGAATTATGATGAGGACTTTTTTTGCATTTGTAGATGTACCATTACGGTAAGAAGAAAAAAAAAAACATGTAGTAACCTTGAGTTTAGATTACTTGTTCAAAATGTTAATGGTAGGTAGTATTAAAATGATAATTACAATAGCAAATCTGCATGATAAGTTGCTAATTAAATAATGTACTTTAACAAAAGGGACATTTCCTATTGAAATGAAAACGAGTGGATGACAGCAGTGTGCGTTGCAGGTGTACACCACAGGACAGAGGCGTTTCCGTCTCCACCCGGGTGTCTGGGTGGTGTTGTGCCTCTCAGTGGGTCCAGTGTTCCCCTCCCTGTGGTAACGCGGCGTGTCGTTAGGTTCCAGGTGAATCCTGCTTCACTCCCGGGTCCCACGTGCATGAAGCTCTCTGGAGGTCGACGCCGCGTCACAGCGCTCCCCTGCTCCTCCTCTCCTCACGCACCATGTCCTCCACCTCCTCCTCCTGCTCCTCCTCAGGAGAAACCAGTCCAGAGGATGCTCCCCGAGGTGGGGGCACCATCAGGGTGTTCCTGCCCAACAAACAGAGGACTGTGGTGAGATGTTTTACTGGTTCAGCACCAGTGACCTTAAATACATTTCCCAACAACAACATGAGGACTGAGAAGCTCATACAGCCTTTCGCTGGTCTAGGATTCTTACTAGGACTGGTTGTTGAAGATCCCTAAACTTGTTAACAACCTGTCCTAGTAGTACTAGTTAGGGTTAGGGTACTAGTTAGTACTAGTACTTGAGTACTAGTTACTTAGAATCTAATATCCAACAACCAGGGGACTGAGAAACGAATTCAGCCTGCTTTTGTGCTGTCTCCTCCAGACTGTGTTAGGCCTGTGAATGGGTTAATGTTCTGCCACATCACACTCATTTGTAAGTGTTATTGCCTTCATCAGTCTGTTGCATCTCCCAGCCTGGTAATGAGTAAGCGATTGCACAGTGGGTGCTCTCCGCTAACAGCCGGAGCCTTCCTCCTCCTCATCTCTGGTAGGACTGCACGATAATTATCGGGCCGATAATTATCGGTCGGAGAAGAGGAAATATTGCGTCGTTCCGATAAGTCCGATGTCATGACGAATAGCCCCGATAACGTGTATAATTTTGTCAGCACGGCAATACCCCGCTCCCACTTCGAAGCCTCATTCACATACGTCGCTACTTGCCCATCGCTTTCTCGCTGCATTCTACTCGCTGCGCTACTCGCTCATCGCTTTTTTCTTGTTTATTTTGTCATTTTTAGTCATCTCAATAACATTTAAAAAAAAAATTATAGTCTATATTCTATATTGGATTCTTAGTTTAATTGTCCCTTTTACAATTCTAAATGAACGGTTTGATATTTGTTTTTTTTGTCTCGGTAGCTAACAACAGTATAACCTTTCCTGAAATGTATGTGTTTAAACGTCAAACGGGAGATAACAGACCGACATGAACAAATGGGAATAGGACTGTGTGGGTGACCTTCTGCCCCCTGGCTGCAGGTGACTGTCCGCTCCGGCCAGACGGTGTACGACAGTCTGGACAAGGCTCTGAGGATGAGGGGCCTGACGCAGGACTGCTGCGCCGTGTTCCGCCTTCTGGAAGGGTAAGGGGTGGCCTCGGGTTACCTAGATGGGTGTGTGGGTGGGTGGTCAGCAGCTAAGTAGGTAGACCACCGTTGTCTAAAAGTTTGGGGTCACCTGCTCATTTCAGCATTAAACTCAATTATAACCAGCTTCATGAAATAATGATCTGGAATGCTCCGGAAGATTATTATGAGGGAATTCAATATTCTGAGCTGTGCTGAACACTTATGGGATGGCTTTGTGTTGAGTTGTTGGCTTTGAATGTCTAATTTGAGGTGATTTTAAGAGAATTAATGCCAAGTGTGCAATATGCGGTCATCATTACAGAAGTTTAAAAAAATTGAACAGCATCTTTAAAAATTGAAACATTTCTAAACAAAGCATTGTATTAGAATCACACTTCGTTGTGTGTGCTAAACCATGAAAGAGTAAACAAAGCATTGTGGTTTATATTTTAGGCTCTTTAAAACTGCCAACTATTATTGTGTTCTTAAAGTATTTTGCACACTTGGGATTCTCTCAATCTCTTTGAATTTGGAAAAGTTTTTTCCAAATGTTCCCATAGTTGTTGAGCACATCTCGACTGATTTCCGTGCACTCATAATGATCATAGAGCATTCAAGATCATTATTTCATGAAGCTGGTTATAGTGGAGGTTAATGCTGAAATGAGCAAGTGACCCCAAACTTATGAACGGTAGTGTACATGGGTGATGAACCTGTATGGGCCGTGTCCTGCCCCCAGGCGGAAGAGGCTGACGGAATGGAACACAGACATCACCCCTCTGGTTGGAGAGGAGCTGCTGGTGGAGGTGCTGGACGACGTCCCCCTGGCCATGCACAACTTCGTGAGTATCTCTGATGGACTTCAGGAACGTCCGGAGTCGCAGAACCCCTGAAGATCAGTGTTTTGGGTTAATCGATCGTGATCAACGTTCTTCTCTTTTCAAGATCCAACCTAAATGCTTCCATACTCTCTGGTTCCTCATGCCGTCCAGGTCCGGAAGACCTTCTTCAAGTTGGCCTACTGTGACTTCTGCCACAAGTTCCTCTTCAATGGCTTCAGGTGCCAGACCTGCGCCTACAAGTTCCACCAGCACTGCAGCAGCAAGGTGCCCACGGTGTGTCTGGACATGGACACCATCACCAAGAGGTAGGACTCTCGCACTCATAAGGGCCACCACTAGGATTTCAGGAGCACTGACGTTCACACTGTATGCTAGGGCTGTCATAAAAATACAAAATAAAAAATCAGGTTAGAACGGATATAGGATACCAAGCAATGTATTCGAATATCTACGACCCTGTATCTGGATCAAGTACAGAGTACAGACGTGCCTGACGCACACACAGGGATTTGTGCGTCAATGTTGACAAGTCTGTATTTTTTGCAGCCTGTGACTCTCCGCCAATGCAGCGTGTTACTAAAAAAACAAACGGTCTCATCATAGACTGTCAAAAATGCGCTACACCACATGGCTCTTTAAAAACCGAATTGTTTATACATATTCAAAAACGGATATTTCACGTCATATTCGAATGCATATTCAAATATCGAATAAAAAGTGACAGCCCTACTATCGGCCCCAGTTATCTGCCGTTTCGCAGATGACCGATGGCAGCAAAAAATGGCCATATCGGCCGATACCGATAGCCTGCCGATGTATCGGTCCATCACTGTTGTTTATACATATTCGAATACGGATATTACACGTCATATTCGGATATATTCTAATGAAAGGTGACAGCCCCCACTGTATGCCTAGTGGTCCTGTCCCGTGTGTCCTCCTGTCTCATTGTCAGCGCCACACAGCCCCGGCCCACCGCCCTTCACCTCACCATGCAGTGTTTCCCCTCGATTTTTTTGTAGCAGCGGTGCTGTGAGTTGGGAACCTAGCAATGCTAGGGGGATGCGGGGGCATGCCCCCCCGGAAGAAATTTGTAAAAAATAACCCTTTCAATTGTTAGTTCTGATGAGATTTTTTGGGGGAAAATGTACAGATTGATCTTCCAAATATGACCTAAAAACCAACAGAGTCAAGGTATCTGCTTACAGGATCATTGTGCAAATTTGCCTTGAACATGGCAAAAAAAGAAAGAAAAATAAATCAGCAAAAAACTGCTGTTTTGCAGTGGTGCTGACAATTCAGTATCGGCGGTGCACCGCTGCTGAATGCATATAGGGGAAACACTGCCATGTCACTGTTGTGTGTTGATCCGTGTGTGTGTGTTCTCATGTGTCCGTGGACAGGTTTCCACCCAACGCCTGTACAGACGAATACCCTCAGATATCCATACACATGCCAGATATCTCCATGCCACCAAGCCACTTAACCCCTGACCCCACCGGGTGAGAACCTCCTCTCTGGGTCACCTGCAGGTCTATCGCCGTGTCTTTAGATGCTGATCTAATATAATGTCTCTGAAGAATGTCTACCCCACTGTAGGGCTTCTCCATTATGGAAAAAATCCTAATCCCAATTATTTTGGTCTTCAAAATGCCAACTGTTATTGTGTTCACAAAGAATTTTGCACACTTTGGATTCTCTCAATCACTTTGAATTAGACATTTGGAAATGGTTTTCGTTGAAAATTAAAACGTTCTCGTAGTTGTTGAGCACATCTCGACCGATTTCCGTGCACTCATGATCATAGAGCATTCAAGATCATTATTACATGAAGCTGGTTATAGTCGAGTTTAATGCTGAAATGAGCAAGTGACCCCAAACTTATGAACGGTAGTGTAGGCGGAATTGTGCTTTGTACAGTTTATCTTTATTACTATTGTAATATCCTTCTGCAGTTTTCATTGTATTTGTGTGGTTCTTGTTCTGCTCCTGCACTTTGCGTGCTGGACCTCCTCCCTCTCCTCTCACCTCCTCCTCCTCCTGCTGCTTCACGTCTCTGCTCTCCAGGATGGACCTGCTGTCCCCCACCTCCGCATTCCCCTTCCCCATGCCGGGGGGAGACGGCCAGTCCCTCCAGCGCCACCGCTCCACCTCCACCCCCAACGTCCACATCATTAGCATCCCGGGTCCGGCCGGGACCAGCATCATAGAGGTGGGTTCACCCCCCCCCCCCCTTCCCCCCTGACCCCGCTCAGGGCAATACCTCAAACAAAGAGGGTTGGGGTGAACCATCTTGTGACGGTACCAGAGACACTATGAAAGGAGAAGACGCATCACTGAAAAAAATCCGCCAT
>JAOPJJ010000008.1:16860886-16871821 GCA_027122795.1 Enchelyopus cimbrius
CCCTCTCACACTGTCTCTCTCACCCTCCCTCCCTCCCTCCATCTCCCTCTCTTCCAGGCCGTGGTAGAAGGTTCTAAAGGTGCCCTGTCAGCATGGTGTCTGTAGCTCCAGTGACCGGACTCGAGTTAGGAGCGACCCCCCGGCCGTGCGCTGCGTGCCAGCTCCCAGCTTCCTGTTTGATTAGCCTCCTCACATGATCCAACGTTCCTCTGTGCGAGGGAACACTGGAAACCACAGGCATGCTCCACAGGAAGTACACATAGGTGTTCACACAGTCTGCGGTGCTTCTCCCATGTGGGGGGGGAAAGGCTGAGAGTAGAACTAAAACGTTTGTGTTTGCACACACACGTACACGTATGTCAATGTTGTCAATAGGTCAACCAAAGACATATTGGTTACCTTACTGAGGACATTGCCATTTCATATTGGCACTACGAAACTGGTAGGGTCCCCCTGTGTCAGTAGAAACACGCACATCATTCACGAATACGGAAAGTGATGTATTTGTATATTTGTACTGGTTTATCTGATTAATGGTAATATATTTCAGCACAGTACTAACCCTGTCTTATCTCTTGGTCCAGTAAATAATCAGATGCTGTGTTTGCTCATTCATGCATATATTTGCTTTTGTGTGTTCACACTGCCAGATAAAGCTCTGGTGCCAGAGCAAAATCATTTAATTCCCTTTTAATCTATGCTGTAATCTTCTGCGGAGCAACTGTAAATGCTGTTGTGAAGAGCGGCGCTGTGCAGCATCTGTAATTCATCGGTAAACAAAGACCTTTTAATCGCTCTCAAGGAAACGACTGCACACAAACCGGTCAAACGCAGAACCACGTGAGGGCCCTCAAATTCTACGGAAGAAAGCACACAGTCGTCAATTTGTTTTGTGGGTTTGTGGGACCATCGCCCCTCCAGTAATAGGTCCTCGAATCCCAGCAGATCTTCACTGAGCAGGAGAAACGGAGAACACAACATTTTGACATTTAGGCCTCAGAGTAACGGTCTTCCTCCCCTCTTTCTCCCCTCTCTCGCTCCCCTCCGTCTCTCAAGTGCAAATCCTCATACAGAGCTGCTCGCATGGCCTGGTTTCAGATTACGCTCGATTAGATTACTGAACTTTATTCTCCATCAAAATTGTCCTAAACAGGGGCTCACACTGAAATTCATAACAATGTGAATCATTTTGCAGTCAGCCACAGTCAGAAAACAAGTGTGATGAGATGAAGGGCCGAGACAAACTGTTCCTCTGTTTGTTTGTTGACTGAACCTTGCAGGCATTTCTCAGCCTGCAAGAAGTTCAGGTTCTGTATTGAAACCATGTGTTGAAACCATGAAGTCTGCTGTTCTTCTGGCCCAGATGTTTGATGGAGATGTCACAGGAGTGCGATCCCAAGAGGAATTATGAAGTCATGATCTGGACACGACCATTTGAAAATGTCAAACGTGTGAATGAACCATAAAACTACCCCGACTATTGTAGCCAGAGTCTGGGTCCTTTTGAAGGACAGTTGGATGAAGATTATGCTTTGGCATTCCGGTGTTTGAAGTGTTTCAAATCAGAAAGACATGCAGGGAAGAGAAGAAAGCGCTGAGCATCGCAGACTATGGGGTTGGTCATCACTGTCAACAGAGATACAGTATTCGTCTCAGCCCTGGGTGGTGTTGGTGGTGCTAGTGGTGCTGGTGGGGCGATCCTGATTGCGTTCTGATACCATGACCTTCCTAGAGGAAGCAGAGGTTTGGTTTCTATCATGAAGGTTTTCATGGTTTAATCGGGAAAGTTTTAAGAATCCTGTTCCAGACCTTGGTCATGTCCTCCTGTGTTGGTTCTAGCATGGAACTTCTAGCATGAGCTTGCTGCCTATGTGACAGAACTCCCCCATCTGGTTCCAATCAATAACTTAATAGGAGCTTCCTTATGTGTACCAGCCAGGCTGTGGGCATGTTGAGATGTTCCACAGTGGAACTGGCACCTTGTCATGCAGAGCTCTGGGCTCTGCTTCCCTGCTCGACACAATCCCTCTCCTGTGATGTCCCGGTTTGTTCTGTTTCCCCCTGTTTTCGCTCCCTGGCCGGTCGTTTCTTACTCCCCTGATCGATTCTCCATGGCTGCTGTTGGAGTCACGGCCTCGAGCTGGCCTCCATGAGAGGAATGGGTTTCCCACCTGGAGGTTTGGCGGGTCACTTTTCCAGGAAAGTGAGGACAAACAAAAGAAGTTCAAGATCTTTGCAGTAATGTTAGCAGTGGCACCTTTCTCTTGTGAAATAGTTCTAATGAACCTACTGTCGGAGATCTACATTCCCACACCCCTCGAGCGTATACAGCATCACATGTGGTTACCCTGAGAGGAACAACAGTGGCGTGCTGTGTTGCCCAGCAGTATACATCCTTCACCTCTCTGCTAAGAAGTCATGCTCAGACTTAATGGCTTTTCCCTCTCCAACGTCACCTAGCTCTTAGGCAAACACTTCAGAAATCCCTCCTCCCTCCACAAACGACACATGTTTGAGAAAAAAAGTCCTGCTCCCCACGAGGCTGGCTGCTGCAAACATGTGCGGAAACATCTGAGTCCTCAACAGGAAGTCGATTTGGGGAGGATGTAGGGGTGTTGTTGACATGGAGAAGTTGTGCACCCAGCAGCTCTGATCCATCCTCAACATGGAGTTAAAGGAAAACTCCGGTGTAAAATGGATCTGGGATATGTTTAGTATGATAAACGAGTTTGAACGTTTGGTGTAGAGCAAAAAAAATCCTATACGACGCAAAGCTAAGTTAGATGTTTTTTATCCGATTCTACCAAAAATGCTATATGTTTGAGTCATGGGGGCACTGGCTGATGTCAAAAAGTAGCCTGACACTCTTTGGTAGTAATGAGGGTCTTAACATATCAAACGAGGCATTGACAACTTTGTAAGTGTACAGGTAGTTTATTAAGCAGCATATTGTATACACACAATACCTTCAGTAGTTCACCCGTCGACGTCATGTCTTCTTTGAGACGGAATCAGTCGATTGACAAACACAGAGCAAGCGTGCCCCCCCCCCCAGTTCCCTTGTTCAGGTGTACAGCTAAGTTACAGTTTAGGATTTGTTTTGCTCTCCATCAAAAGTTTTAACTCGTTATCATATACAGATCCATTTTACACCGGAGTTCTCCTTTAAAGGAACGCTCCACCTATGCCTTCAAAGAACACAACTCAGTGACTGTGTGCGAGTCCATGTTAGCAGCATTTTGTTTTATCTGCAGTAGTCCTGGTCGTGATGAGTCAGTTGGCAGCCTCTTGGTTTATCTTGTATTTGGCAGTCAACGGGGTGAGAAAAAACGTGTCAGACATTCATCACCACAATCCGAGTTGGAAGTAATTGGTGGACAGCTCTCTCCAGACGCCTCTTGGGTCTCACCAGTGCCGTGGTGTTTTTTTTTTTGTATATCTCGAAGGACCATGCTAAGGGAATTTTTAGCTTTTGGACATCTCATTGCCCACTGACGGATTGCTACCATATGATTATCTATCTTGGTTGGGGCGCGTATCATCTGCTACTGGGAGCGCCACAACGCACGTCCTATCATTATTATTCACCACCATGATCTCAGCCGGCGTTCAGTTCGTACGCTTTCTGCCTCTGAGCATTGTGGGTAATGTTGTTAACGTGTATATCCAAAGTACAGTAATCCTTTCTGCTGCCCTATGGAGACCTCTGTAACGTTCTCATCACGAGATCCAAACGGTTGAATTTAGTTCCGACACGTATGCTAGGACATCCTTGTAGTTCACCTGTTAAAGGAGACTGACCAGTGTCGTGGCAATCTCTTTATGAGATATTGCGTCTAGGACAGAGGAGATTTCTAAATGCTAAAATAAGCAGACAACAGTTGTAGACGATGAGGTTTATTTTAATGTATGCATACAACACGCAAATAAACCGGATAACAATCACATATTTCCTGGCCAAGCCTTCCTCCTCAGGGCCAAGGGGTCACTGCTTTGGTGTGACCAGAAAAAGAGGATAAATACAAATGGCCTGGAGCAGATGGAAAGGCCATACCATAAAAAGAGAAGAAAAACAGCTTTAAATGATTCAAAAGAAAATAACATCATACCGGTAATTTTCCATCACACCTGCGCCACGCGCCCGCCCCCCGGACACAGAGCCCTGGGCTCCGCGGCGCTCGGCCTGCTCGCTCACGTAGCCCGAGAATGTGGGCTCGGATGGCGGCTGACAGGGAGGGACGTGCATTTAATCCTCACAAAGGACCGGTATCGATCGGCCTCCGACGAGATGGTCCCCTTGATTGGTCGCGTTCAATCATCTGCCTTTTATCACCTCCTCAGGCCAGACGGGGTGCTGTTTTATTTATCTGCCCTGTTGATTTGTCTGTAAAATGCTCGGAACACATCAACCAACCAAGAGAGCCAATAGCACAATCAAAAATTTAGGAGGGGTCTCAACCCAAGGCCATCCAAGGAGTTCTGGGCCTTAACCAGGAAGCGGGGGCCTTAACCGGTCCCTGCTGGAGCATAAAACGAACGTGAAATGAAAACTATTGTCAGTTAGAACTTGATGTTCCTTTCACCCGTTCAAGAACCTTTCAGAATACAACATTCAATGCAGTATTTCTATTCAAATACTGTTTTGTTCCGTTCTATGGCTTTGTTTTTGATTCCAGGGGTTGATTTTGGGTTGAACGTATTCGTATTTTTGCTGAAGGCTGAAGGTTTGGGGTCAGGGTTTCTATTTTGTTTAGGTTTCTGGGTTTGGTTTCACCCAGACATTAACACAATATTTGTATCATGACATATAAAGTTCCGGTAACACATTATAATAAGGTTCCATAATAAATAGCAAACTAGTCATTACCTAACCCTTTGTTAATTACCTAACCCGTGTAATTGTTGCTATCTATTTGTTAATATCTATTTGGCACAAGTTAATCGTTTTTTCATCATAAATGCATTTGCATTCAGTTGGGTACCCCTTTTTTCAGTAGGGTACCCCTTTAGCGTAATTTACTAACGGGCAGGGTAGAACTCCAACAACGTCCGGTATTTGACGCCATGAGAACCGTCCGTTCTCATGGCTGTATTCACACTTGATAAAATGTAAAACAGTGCATATGTAATCCAAGTATTTAGATGGAGTAATGGAATGGAATACGTTACAAATTACATTTTAGAGCATGTATTCCGTATTCTGGAACTGATTACAATTTTTAATTATTCTTTCCAACACTGGTAATGTGTAAAGGGATAATATTACGTCCTCTTCGTGGCTGATCCTCCCGTGTGCGTGGGGACACGCGTGGACGGGTCCCTGGGCTGACCTCCTCCTGCTGCACGTGTGCTCACAGAGAGGTCTTGTGCCCGGAACATTCCAGCACTACCGCGGACCTCCTGCAACACCCTCTTAAATCCAGCGAAGGGAACACTTTCTGCGCAGAAAACCGCTCACTGGAGAGCGGATGGCGGCGGTTGGTGTATTAATAAGCTAATTAAGCCGAGGGAAACATGTGCTGTAGGCTAAGCGAGATGACGTGTCAGTGAGCCATGCTAACAATGTGCTTAGTTCAGCACAGGCTCGCCAGATCCTCTCGTTGCACAAGACGCTGATTCTCTCCAGATGTGTGCGGCAGTTTACCCTTGCCTCCTCCTGTAACATCTCCCGTTTGAGGCCATGCGTGAATCAGATTCCACCCTCGACGATTCACCTTTTCCTTTTTTTGAACGATAACATTTGGTGTAATATTTTGGGCCTACTATCGCATCAACAGCACCCTCCGTTGTAACCAAGGACACAGGCCACAAGAGATAACCCAGCTGCTGTTGGAACAAACAAAATACTTAGTGTGCATAAGGGCATCCAGGCACAAGATGGAAGCGTAGCACCAGTAACAGTGGTCCTAAGTCATGAGCTACGATACTAGGATCTATCTATTCCCTCAGATCTGCCTCCTCTGTCCTCCTCTCTGTCCCTCCCGCCCGCCTTGTCACCATGGGGGGCAGCAGCTCTGCCCCCCCAACTCTGGAGCTCACTGCCACCTGACATCAGGAACCTTGACTCTCTCCCCCTCTTCAAATCAAGACTCAAAACTCACCTTTTCCGTATTGCCTACCCCACTTTATTTGCCCACAGTTATTATTATTAAATATGTATTGTCTGTTACTGTACTGTCTGTTTTCTTTTTCTTTTCTCTGGTTTGTACGTTTTGTATGGTGTTCCTCGTGTGCCCAGAGAGGCGCCTCAAAATGAATGTATTATTATTATTAGTAGTATGATGCTAGAGACCAGCACCCCATGTCACTCAGAGGTTAGGGGGTCAGGCTGGTTCCTGATCTCAGGCTGGTCCCTGAGGTCAGGCTGACCAGCGAGTAGTCAGTGTTAGGAAGGATATTTAAAAAATGTAATCAGTTACAGAATACAGAATACATGCTGTAATATGTAATTTGTAACGTATTCCATTCCATTACTCCATCTAAGTACTGTAATCTAAATACTTGGATTACATAAAGTGCTTATGTGATCCAAGTATTTAGATTTTATGTTATGTTTATGTTTTATGTTTTATCAGGTAGGAATTAAACTACTTTCCAAGTTTGTAAGACCCATTGGTGATGTCAGCAATATGAATAGGAACAGCAATATTATAGGATAAACTGGAACGTTATACATTTTGTTAATGCACAAGATCATCTCGCAGAAATATTCAAATTTGAGTTCAAAAATCCCAGAAATTCATATAAGAAGGATTCTAATATGAATACCCCTTAAAATGGCCAAAGTAACTGTACTCTGAATACCACCCAGTTAAGTGGTAACTGTAACTAAATAAAATTACTCCTATTTTGTATTCAGAATACGTAAAACGTAAGTGAAGTGTGTGTCAGGTTGAGGTGTGATAATCCGCCGAGCGCCTGTCTTTTGTATTGTAACATTGTGTGGTTTCCTCTCCCCCCCAGAATCTGAACATCCAGGTGGAGGACGTGAGGATCCGGGCCATCCTCTCCTCCACCCGCAGGCGCATCCCCGTGACGGAGGGTTACGTGGAGGTGAAGGACGGCGGCAAGTGGAAGCAGATCTGCAACGAGGCCTGGAACCTGCAGAACAGCCGGGTCATATGCGGCATGTTTGGCTTCCCCAGTGAGAGGAAGTACAACGCCAGGGTCTACAAGTGAGTGGCTCCTCCTCTTCCACGTGGGCAGAGGTGCCCGGAGGCACTGGACTGTGGAGCAGGCCAAGCGTTGGGAGTTCTGATACCCGCCATGGGTTTAGAACCGCTTGAGAAATCCCCAGAGTAGGACTCGTGTCAAAAAGGTTAGGTCTGTGGAGAATGCTTCATGTCTGGTGGAGAATTATTGACCATTTGGTCATTTTCTTTGATCCAAACCCTACAGGGTCCCATGTCTTCAAGAAGCAGGTAGGGCTAAGAGCCTCTTAGCTCAGCGATGCTTCAAGTTAGAGTGCAGACTTTGGAGTTAGAACCCCGAGCCTTTTGGCTGAGAGTCACACCGCCTAGCCACTAGACATTCCTGCCCCCTTGGTCACTTTAATGTCAATACTTTACATCTAATTCCATCTGATTAGCAGTCTATGTACTGTCTGCACTGTACCAGCAGCAGGGGTTACCAAATCTTACTAAACCCGCTCACCTCAGCTCTATTTAGATTACCTTCTCCCTGTCTGACAGAAGGACCTTCATGGTTATTATCGCGGAACCGCCTCCACCTCCAGAGCGGGCCCACTCGGTACCACCCCTTTCTGTTGTACGGTTCGGCTGACTGCTACTTCTGAAGTCAGACTTTCCCTTTGCGCTGGCCGACCTGTGGAACGTCGTAAATCTACGTTTAGTCAAACAGTGGCCTGGCGGTGTCTGGCCAGCAGGTGTGTCGAGGGGCTACATTCAGCCGTTGCATGCTTTCCATCTGTGGAAATCCGTTTGAAAACCGAGGTTTCACCTGAAAGCTTTTGAAAATATGTGTGTAAACAAATGACCTAGCTTGAGGGCAGAACAGCTTGAAAGAGTTCTTTTGAACACCTCTCTTCATGTGGCTGGTTTCCCATCAGAGCATGTTAGCTAATGGATGCTCTCTCTATGTGTCTACACGCGCACACATAAAGGGTACTTCTTGGCTGAAGACCATAGTGTTCCTTGCCTACGTGTCCCTTTCCTCTCACAGCGGTGAAACCGACAGACAGACAGACCGCCGCTCAGGTCCGGCCAGGCCTGTGGTCTCGGTGTGCTGTCAGTCCTGAGGCGGTGTAAGGGGCGTGTGAGTCCGCTGACATGGAACAGAATGGCCCCAGAGAGTTTAATGTAACCTATATAACGGTGACCCATCACATAACAGCGCATACTCTGAAGAACGCTTAGAATTCAAGGACATTCCCTCCCAGACGGTGAGCTGGGCGAGTCTCAGAACCTCTCTGGTCCTGGGTCGCAGACCATACACAAGGACGGTCTCCCGGCAACCGCTTCTCCCTGTGAGCGCAGGCTGTTCCGCCAGGCCCACCGCCCTCATCCCCACCCGTTTAGACACACATACGCATAGATGCTGATCTGTATTGGGCTTTTAGTTTGGATAAAATATCACCTGTGTCCTCTTTTAGGTTGTTTTAAATCACTTCATCCAAAGTGACAATGACTGTGACAGTCCACGATAGATGGCAGCGAAGCGCAGACCACACATTCTTTCTGGCTGGGAATCATACTCTCGAACCACGGCACTATTCGTACCCTAGACTGCACCATCACCCTAGCGTCACAGCTAATGAAGCTAACTAGCTAAATGAGGAAGATGAAGTGATTGACGCTGCAGGTGCCTCAAAAGGACATCATTAAGCCCCACTATGTTCCTCCAGCACTGGATCGATCTCCTCTGCAACGCCGCAGCCTCATCTGATTGTCAGCCGGCCGTTTGAATTGATTTTTGGTCGAGAAATAACAAAATAACATCAGACGTTCGTCTGCGCTGCGGTGGGCTTCTGCCGGAGACGATATTGATCGTAACTCCCAAGTGAAGCATTTAAGTGCTCTCTTGGAGTGGAGCAATAATACATAAAAAGACAATATCCCCAGCCATCAGCCTGGGAGTTCATCAAAGCGCCATCAAAACACACTATTCAATCATTCCTCCTCTGTTGACTTATCACTCCACTACTCTATTTGAGCTTCAAGCCAATATTTTCCAATCCAGTGGACACAAATCACAAATCATATTATTTGTATTTCTTTATCCGTAATTTTTTTAACAACTGTATCTCAAGTTTTCTTCCTTCCATTGACACTGAGACACCGAGTGGCCTGAGCTCTGGTCAATACTGAGGCCTTACATCCACACCTTCTCCATTCTCTATCCCTGTACCCCGCCCGCTCCCAGGATGTTTGCCCGCAGGAGGAAGCCGTCCTACTGGGACTACTCGGTCAACTGCACCGGCAACGAGGCCCACCTGTCCAGCTGCAACCTGGGCCAGGTGCCCGCCGGGGGCAAGACCAACGGGACTTGCGGGGGAGGTCTCCCTGTGGTGGTCAGCTGTGTGCCGGGCCGGGCCTTCGCCCCCACGCCCCTCAGTGGCTTCAGGAAGGCCTTCCGTCAGGAGGTTGGTTCCACCATCTTGGTTCTGGCCGGGGGGAGGGACTAAATGTGGGACAGGGGTGGAGCCAGGAGCCTGGTCTGTAGCGAACATTCAATATGAAGTCTGACAGAGGGATGATTGTGTAGAAGGAGTATTTGGTTCAATGGTGTATCAGAAGATGGAGGAAGGGATGAAGGGAAGGATGGATTGATGGATGGAGGGAGAGAGAGGCAAGGAGGATGGGATAGAGTGGGAAGGAGGGAGGGATAGAGAGAGGGATGAAGGGAAGGAGAATGTGAGGAAAGGACGAGGAGGAGGAGGAATGGAGGGAAGGAGTTACTTAGTTACAGTTACCTAGTTTACCTAGTTGACCCTCCATTTCCGAAGCTCTTGGGCTCGGAGGATTGCTAGCATCTGTGATCAGACACACCCGCCTGGCTGGCTAGCTGCCCCTGGCTCTCCACACAGGTAGCGTAGTCCCTGGTTAGCCGTGGAATGACACATGCCGTGGCACGCTGTCAGAGCGCCTCTGTGCTGCCTCACATTCAGCAGATCCAGCCATCCTGCTCAAGTCAGACGTGAAGGATAACCCTGATCTTCTCTCGGGCTCCCTGCAGCATATCTGGTGGAGATTTAGTTATTCTGACAGTCGTCAGGCACCAGACTCTTGCGGTCGGGTGAACACTGTGTCCTATGGACACAGTTCTCCCTGTATTCTCCATGAGGCCTTTCTGGGTTTTGGCTGCTCCGTGTAAAACAGAAAGAAAAGGGGTTTCCAGAGGCAGCTGGATTTGTGAACAAACTGAAAGCGAATATCATGCAGCCCTCTCGAACGGCTTCGCCCTTGAGTTCAGTGGTGGTATAGGGTCTGTAAGCTCCACCCCTCCACCCTGTAGTCTGTCAGTGTCTGTGGCTTCCGGACGCTGGAGCGATGACCGGTGAGTCACCAGTCCCCCCGGCTGCAGATGTTCATCTCACTATTATTTCTAGAACGTTGAGTAGCTGAACCAGCATGACCTAAATAAAATGTATTTTTCCTTTTAAACTGTTCGATCCCTCTCGGACTTATATGTGATCCCCCTGCTCTGTCCCTTCCTCCCTTCCTTCCTTCCTCTCTGTCTCCTCCTCCTCTGCATCTCATTCTCTCTCCTTTCATTTCTCATCTCGCTCTCCCTCTCCGTCCTCTCACTCGCTGATTTCACCTTTCTTGTGTTGCTCCTTCCCTTTCTCTCTCTTGACCTCTCCCACCTCCTCCTGCTGATCACTCGCCCACCCGACCAACCACACAACCACCCCCAACCCCACCCCCCCACCCCACCAACACACACACAAAAACAAACCAAAAAACAAACAACCAG
>JAOPJJ010000008.1:17162614-17173197 GCA_027122795.1 Enchelyopus cimbrius
ATATATGGCGCATATCTGATGCCCCGTTATAGCATGGAGCGTGAGTTAAGGTAAAAGATGTCTCTTGCATTAGCCAGGCTGTCCCACAGGTCCTGGTTGTGTGCGTTGCCGTAGCTGAACTTGTGCAGGTATCGCACGATCCCGCTCTGGAAGACCTCTTCTGTCAGGAAGTGTCTGAGCATGTGCAGAACGCAGGCGCCCTAGCGGGGGGCGGGGGTTGGGGAATGGACGGTTCAGAATTTCAGAAACTACTTACTTTGGTGAGAGGGAAAGACATTGAAGCTGATGTCATTATTAATTAACTGTTGCCAGCTACACTACACCAGCCAAGAACATTATGCTAGCCATTCATTTCTGATAGTTATGATTAGAAACTGGGCTGGGCTGCATAACAACTCTATCTTTAGTTCTGTGAGTGTTTTCTAAACCGCATCATGTCCAATGTGCTCCATCGGCCTTACCTTGTCGTAGGACACAGTGTCAAACATCTCCCTGATCTGCGTGGGGTTCTCCGCGGCGCTGGAGATGGGCCTGGACGAGTTCAGAGAGTCGCGGCCAACCGCTGCAAAGCAGGTGTTGAGAAGGTACTCGTCCTGTCAGGAGCAGAACACCGGAGAGTCACGCCTCCGTCCTACCCTGCCTCTCCCGTAGTTCGTCTTTGTGTCGGTGCTTTAGAGCATGAGAACATGAGGAGAAGCCCTACCACTCGCAGCTCTGGGTACGTGGCCTCCACCGCGATGTACTCCATGTATCTGGCGAAGCCCTCGTTCAGCCAAATGTCGTTCCACCAAACCATGGTCACCAGGTTCCCGAACCACTGCAGGGGAATCAAATCAGGTATCAGTTCTGGTGTCTAGGGAGTTTGTTTGTCCCATAGCAGATCAGATCTACATACAACATGTCATAATTTTGTCCTTAAAGGTGGGGTATGGAATTCTCTTTTTTGGCCATTTTTGCAAAATCACTTGAAATCCTTATCATAACCCACTTACTGAGTTAGAAGCACTGAAATGGAAATTAAACATGTCAATTATATGTGGAACGGGCAGGGCTTGAAATACTCCAGCCAATCATTTTCAAAACCACCGAATGGCATTGGACAGTAAGTACGTCAATTTAACGGTCGTACTGCACTCCCGCTCCCCGCGCGTGACCGCTTCGTGCACGTAGATTACGTATGCTACGCTAGCCTGGCTCGCTCTCGCGCATCTGTGTTTCGTGCATTATTGAGCGTCCATGTTCTTGGAATGGGTGGAGTCAGAGTCAGTGTTGAAGGAAAAAGGGTAGGACCATTTGAGTTGTGTATTTTCAAAATCTGCCGGCGTTTCGTGAATCCCATACCCCACCTTTAAAGGACGCTGGCATTCTCAGAGGTTGAACAGAGGAGAAGGCGGCGGCGCTCCCAAACCAATCCGAGCAGAACCCACGTACCTGGTGGGCCAGCTCGTGGGCTATCACCATGGTGACCCAGAGTTTATCGTGGGCCGACGAGGTCCGGCGGTCGTAGAGGAGGCTGGTCTCTCTGTACGTGGTCAGACCCCAGTTCTCCATGGCGCCGGACTCGAAGTCTGGGATGGCTATGAGATCTGGAGGAGGGTAACGGACACGTCTCACTGTACCACGTTGTTACATCAAGTCTTTCAACGCTCCGGCCTGTGGTCTGCTGAGCGCTGACGGGATGTGACGGTACCTTGTTTGGGGAGAGGGTAGTTGATGTTGAAGTATTTCTCATAAAAGTCCAGAGTATTCACGGCCACCTCCAGAGCGTATTGGGTCTGCTCCATCTTCTCAGGAGCCGCGTAGATGGACACCTGGAGGAAGGTATATTTTATACTTCAGCATCTAGACAATACTTTACACCAACCCAGTACACCCAACAACATCACCTATAATATAACATATCACCAGACCTTACAACAACCCTAGTATCAAACATGTTAACAACATTACCTACAGTATAATATTACATGTCACCAGACCTAACAACAACCAGTGTATCAAACATGGTAATAACATAACCTATAACCTAACATGTATCCCAGACCTAACACCCACCACTATGATATAACATATTACCACTACAGTACCTATCATATTAACATAACATAACATTTCAACACCTGGTAGCGGATAAGCCCAGGCTGAAACTGCTAGACAAATACATCTTTTGTGCCATGAGCCCAGGACCTGGACCCCTGAGGGCGTGAGCCCAGGACCTGGACCCCTGAGGGGGTGAGCCCAGGACCTGGACCCCTAAGGGGGTGAGACCAGTACCTTGACACCTGAGGGGGTGAGACCAGTACCTTGACACCTGAGGCGGTGGTCGCTGAGACGGATCTGAAGTCACAGACCACAAACGCCACGAGGTACGTGCTCATCATCACGCTGGTGGCAAAGTGGTCTTCCAACAGATCCTCCTGCAGTTTGACGGTCTTCTTCTGTGATCCGGGGGGCACAGATGAAGATACGTCATGTGCACATTAACAACAACCTGAGACCACATTGGACAAGGTGCGGTCTCGCATGTCTGCTCGCAGATAAGCTCACAGTTACTTCTTTGGAGCTTGTCTTGATTCGTCTGTTTGACGAATCAAGTGGCGGAAGGCGGGATCTGAGTGCGTTATTAGCGAAACTCACTATGGGCATGTTGGACAAGGCGATATGCTCCGGGCTCCTCCGGATGCGGACAGTGTAGTTTGCTTTGAAGCTCGGCTCGTCGAAACAGGGAAAGGCCGTCCTGGCGCTGGTGGGCTCGAAGTGGGTGGAAGCTAGGACCCTGGGGGAGAGAGCAGGCACAACGCTATGAGGCTGAACTCAACAATAGAATACTTGCATGTCAGGGTTCAAAGTTATTTCTGACCCGGGTGGGTCGGTGGTCTGAGCTGTAACCGTATAGTAACAAGTATCATGGAACCACAGATTTTTGTTACCCTACAAGTTCAATTGTTTCAACGAACACTGGAGGATTTTGTGAATCATGCTAATAAATATATATTTTTATATATATGCCATTTCTTTGAACAGGCCCAGTCGGTGTCTTTGATACCGCGCGTGTGTGTGTGAGGTCATGGTCTTCATATCTCCTGGCCGTGTCGGAGTTCAGCGGTCCTACCTGGTCTCGCCAGACCCCGTCTTGTAGGTGCTCTTGTAGAAGCCGTGGAAGCCCTCGGTAAGCGCCACTCCAAACTCCACGTGGAGGAAGTAATTCTGCCCGCTGCTCAGCACCCTGGGCGAGAAGACCGCCACCTGCTCGTGGCCCGGGTGGTGGAGAACCGGGAGAACCTGCGGAGGAACGCACGATGGGTTGAGCCCTGGACCTGCTAAGTGGACTCCAGTGCACCCATAAGGTCCACTACGTTCTGTAAAGGACCTCAGAGAACCAGAGGACTTGGAACCCTCTCCCGTTGGTTCAACACAGACTCTCTAGATGTTTATGGAGAGCAGATGAAGACCCTCTCTACTAGACGGGCTAATGCTGTTAGTAAAATGTTAATTACTTTGGTTGTGTTTTTGTACTTTTTGTGTTTATATATTTTTTTCTTGCTGCAAAGCACTTTAAATGGCTGTGACATGCGTTACATTAATGTAAGGTTCTCATTAACCTAAAGTAACTTTGGTTGATCAAGCAACGCTGCTTGTTAATCACAATACACCAAAACAGAGCACAGGTTTGGTATGAGTTTCCATGACAGCCTACCTGCTCAGACAGGTGCTGGAGGTTCTGGTCCAACAGCGTGGCATTAGAGATCTGCAGAGCCTTGCTGTGTAGGACCACCCAGTTGGTGTTGTTCTTCACCTGGATCTGGATACGCACGGAGCCGGTCACGCTAAGAGCCGTGAGGTTCGGGTGCAGCCGCAGGTCGTAGTGGAGGGGAATGATGTAGCTGGGGTTCAGAAGCACAAACAGAAAGAGACACAAAGTGAAATGACGCTCTTCTGAAGGCCATTCAATGCTCCAATGACGTGCTGAAGGTGGGCCACTTCACCAGTTGAAACTTGAATATGTATTGAAAGTGGGTCATATATGTAGTCAAATAGTAGCATACATTTCTAAATTTGGTGCCTTCTTGACCGAGAAAAGGCAGAAAATGACTTTTTAGGGCTTGTGGATTGCAGACAACTCCCATCATGCACCGCAATGATTCAGCTCTGCTCGTTTGAAAACGAGGAACTCGCGCTTGATGTCTCACTAGAACCCACCCCCTCCCAAAAAAAAAGTAAATACGGATTTCTCCCGTCTCAGGGGAAAATGAGTGAATGTTGCACGACCATTCAAAAATATGACTGGCTTTCTAACAATGCAACGTTTAATGCAAATGTGTGAAGTGTTCCTTTAAAGGGCGTTGTACTCAGGGAGGCGCAGGTGGCTCCAGGGGAAGGCGAGGTCCGCGGCCCCCGAGGAGGAGGAGGCCTGGTGGACGGAGGACCAAAACATGGACGCTCGGAGAAGGAAGAGCGCGAGGAACATCACTGCCGACATGCTGGAGGTGATCCTGTTATTGTGGGACGGCTAGTGACGAGATCATAAGGAGGAGCTGAGGACCAGCAGGGTGGAGGGGAGCCGTCTGAAGGTGGAGGGCGGGTGGGGGGTGAAGGGTAGGGGCACGGACACAACGTCAGAACGGCTTCCTGGAGGACATGCTTCTGAAATGTTGGAACCCCCTCAGTGAACCTGGAATAAAATATAGACAGACGATTAAATGGACCCAAAACTTTTTTTTTAAAGTAATGAACCCTTGTGTCATTAGTCCTTTACAAAATGCTTGTTACATGTTACATTTAAGAACTAGAAACCTAAACCTTACTAATGCAGTTAGTCATTGTTAGTTGTTTGGAGATGCCTGTCACGTGGGGACGTGCGCACCGCTGCTGATAGGCTAAAGGCAATACAGGAAAAGATCGCGCACATATCGACAGAAACTAAACGTTTCAAAGAAAACATGAAGACTATGCGCCGCTGAACCGAAATACGTGCGTTAACACGAGCACGTGATGCGGTTTAAACAATGCGGGGCTGGCGGAGCTATTATGGTCCCAACAGCTGCAGGCTGCAGGACCACCGGGTTCAGAGGAGGACACATGACACAGCATCGCACCTCGCTGACATGTCCTTGTTTCCCTGTTAGTGTAATATTTGCATTATGGCGACAGAAAAACAGCCCCTGTCTATTTCAAACAGCGAGCTGCTATTTCAAACAGCGAGGTTATGTTGCTACCAGGCCTACCTACCTCTATGTTTTAGAACATGTTGAAAATAAACGTTGGACGGTTTAGTTAAACCTTCGCTCATCCGGGCACACTTCTCCACAACGGAGGATGTAGTTTCATTTTCTGTTCTGAGGTCCCGCCCACTGTTCAAAACTCGGTTAACGAGAGTGTACGTTCGCGTGTGGGTGCGCGCGCGCGTGTGTGTTCATGCGCGCCGCCTATTTCAGTTGATTGATACGATCAGCGCTCTCAATTCTCACCTCCGCGTGACAGGCAGGTGGGGCGATGTGGTTACTGGTCCACCTGCAGCACCGACTCAGCTCCAAACGGTCCCTCATTTGACTCTTAACACATCGAAATTCATCAAACAAATAACCGGTAAACAAGTGGACCACCCCACGAGGTCCGGCCCTCTCTGGCTAGCTCCAGGGCAGGCGGTAGACCATGTGATGGAGAGGTGAAAATCTCCAGCCATCCCAAGTATCTGGACTCCCAACACGAGTCCCTGCCTCACCACAGTGCCCCTCCCCCCAGCGAACCACCCTATACTATAACACACAGGCCTGTATCACAGAGCCCCCCCCCCACCCCACCCCCCTTCACACAGGCACCACAGGGACTACAGAGAGCCGGGGAAACACAACGAGACCAGCATGGTGGAGAGAACCGCTGGGCTGCTCTACCTACCGATCTTCTACTTGTGGGCAGGTAAGGCGTGACCTCTTCTGTGGTCCACCTCATGGTCTGTCACCCTTACTGTCAGGGAGATTCCCCCTTTACCCCTAAGAGGGTTTAGGGTTTACCTTTATGAGGGTTAAGAGTTGAAGAGGGTTTAGGGTTTACCTTTAAGGGTGTTTAAAGTTTACCTTTAGGAGGGTTTAGGGGTTACCTTTAAGGGGGTTTAGCGTTTACCTTTAGGAGGATTAAGGGTTTACCTTTAGGGGGGTTTAGGGCAGGGGTCTCAAACTCGCGGCCCCCGGGCCAATTGCGGCCTGCCAGACGATATGTTGTGGCCCCCTTCTTGACATCAAAGTTTATAGGGTTTTTTATTTATATTTTAATGTTTACATTGAGAAGGGTTTAGGGTTTGGGGGTCTGTCACTGGATGTGGACAGTGAAGCCCTTTGAGACCGTAACATGATGAGCTAACTGTGTGATAAATGTGAGCAACAGTGAAGTATTTAGATTGGTAATGTGGCCTGTGTGTGTGAGGCATGGCACCCATTGATATACATATTAACCACAGGCTTCATGTAGGTGTACTGTGTCTGAGCCCCAAGGTCTCCCTGACATGTGTCTGACCCTCCGTCCGGTCCCCCCCCCAGGGCGCGGCGGTCTGGAGGCACACACCCTGGCGTCCATCGTGTCTCCGGTCCACCTGACGGGGGACCGACAGGGCTGGACCTTGCTGATGTGCGTGGTCCCTGACCTGGGCCGGGGTCACCTGGAGGTCACCTGGAGGTCGTCCTCCTGGGAGGAAGAGGTGGAGGACGGACCCCCGCCGGGGGCCACGTCTCTGGTGCCGCTCGGTTCCGCGGGTCGCAGGAAGGCTGGCGAGCCACGCAGGGGGGGCTACCGGACCATTGTCACGGTGATCACCGTGGCAACCAAGAGCTGGCTCTCTTACCGCTGCTCCGCGAGGCAGCGGCACACCTACCACGTGGTCCAGAACCCCAGGACCCCCCACCACGTGGTCCACAACACCAGGACCACCCGTCATGTGGTCCAGAACCCCAGGATCCCCCATCATGTGGTCCAGAACCCCAGGATCCCCCACCACGTGGTCCAGAACACCAGAACCCCCCACCACATGGTCCAGAAAACCAGGGCCCCCCACCACATGGTCCAGAACGCCAGGACCCCCCACCACATGGTCCAGAAAACCAGGGCCCCCCACCACATGGTCCAGAATGCCAGGACCCCCCACCACGTGGTCCAGAAAACCAGGACCCCCCACCACGTGGTCCAGAACACCAGGACCCCCTACCACATGGTCCAGAACACCAGGACCCCCCAACAACCCTACCAGGTGACCTGGAACACCACCCTCCAGACCCCCATCTTCTCAGGTGGGTGTCCACGTCTCCTCTAACTTTATTTGTACCTCACATACAATGTAGCTGTGCTAAGTAGCTGTGCTATACATAAAACACACTTAAACAATGCATAACATAACACAGTGCTAACGTTAAACAGGACTCGGTACTGGTGATTGCCCGTGTGTATCTGTGTGGTTTCCTTTTATTGTAAATTCATTCATTACTTTTTTGTCCCTCTTGTTTATCATAGTTAAGTTTAAAGTTAGAAGGTTAAAATTGTTTCGTATTATTTGATTGGTCGTTTGTTTGAGGACCAGCTTCATGAACATAACATAATCTCTATGAAACTATCAAATGTGAATCCAAACAGTAAAATATTTTTTGTACCTACAACGTTCCAGCTGACCAGGAAATCTGCGACGAGGATGTGATAACAAGAGGTAAATTATAACAACATTAACATCTGTATTTGTTTTTTGCATTCCCCCTGACAAACAAACACATGAGGAAGTGCATGTGAAGCTGTGGGTGGTCATGTTCTGCTGTGGTTCTGGTCTTCAGATGGCCTCTGGACGGACATGGTGACTGTTCTGGTCCTCAGGCTGCTTCTCACCAAGCTGCTGGTCTTCAACGCTCTGATCACGGCTCACGCTGCCATCAAGTGGTAAGAAGTAAATGATATGTAAATAGATATAAATATATGTGTCTCAAACAGGGACGTTCAGACTGCTGGGGGTTCGGTCTTGTTCAACTGTAATTAAATTAAGTTGACTTAAATGTGGTTAAAACCGACCTTTCAGATCGTGGAGGAAGGGGATTTCCCTCGACAGCGTGGTGTGGATCATCCACAAGACAAGACCGCTGTGAATGCACAGGTTCCTGACTAGCGTGGGACACGTTGTGTCCCCTGGTACTGTACCATCGTTGGTTCCACAGTCAAAGTAGTTTTCTAGTAGGACAACTTTGTGGATGTTAGGAGGGAAGGGAAGGTTTCAAACCGCTTTCCGGTTCCCTCCAGATCACAGGTGCTACTCGGTGCGACGGTTGAAAACTGTCTGGGTGTCTCAGACACAAGCCTCTATCTGATCACAACCTGACCTCAGACAGATGGGGAGCTGAAGTGGGTCTTCAGGGTCGATGTTCTGTGTTCCACATATCATTTATTCACTTACGTGAAGGGACAAATGAAATGAAGAATGGAGAAGGTGTTTTTTTCTTGGTTGATTTTATTATTTTATTTTAAATAAAACACTTGCACATTGTGTTCCTCCATGTTTTCGTGACTGTCGTTTGGGGTAGAACACTGACATTGCAATAGAGTGCCACTAGGTGGCAGTACAATCACATCTGACTTTTTTTGTGTTTTTTTTATTTTATTAGGCCTATTATTATTATCCAACAGCAAGAGTATGGAGCTTAACTTCCTCTACAGGACACTACATTTATAAATAAGTTAAGGTATTTCAACATTGAGCATTCACTCTTTAAACCAAACCGACAGTCATTCATCATAACACAAACAGATCACAATGCCAGTGGCTGAGCACAGAGCGTCATGAGAACATCCACACGGGGGCGCACAAGTCACGTGTTTACAGCGGCTCCTCATGCTCAACTGTGACAAACGTTAACCCCGAATGTAAAATGGAATACATTTCCCACAACACACCACTGCATAGATGACGGTTCACACGGTTGCTAGGTGTTGTTGATTTGGGCACTTTAGTGTAGTGTCATGTCACCTACGATGGACCGGCTCAACATGTCTGGCGGAAGAACAATGGACTCCTTCTACAGTAGTAAAGTTAAAAAAGAGAGAGAGGGGGGTGCGGTCATGGTGGGAACCAGTGATTCTTTCTGAATGTAAAAACAGTTTCTGTGACGGGGACCTCCGCCGCCGAGTTGTTAGTCTTTGGCTCAAATAAACAAACAAATCAACAAATGCAACTCCAGCGAAATATAAAACATCTCACATTGCCACGACTTGTTGGCAGTAGGGCAAAACTGCCTCCGTACCGGAGACAAAACAAACGACACACCCTGGCATGTCAGGAGTCCTTAATCATGTCAACTAATTACGGCAAATGCACACATTCACTCTTTCTCGTCACATGCACGAACACACACATGGCCACATACACACACACACACAAGGCCACATACATACACACACGGCCACATACACACACGCACGCACACACACAGCCACACACACACCTTATAAGAAAACCAAAGAGAACAAAAAAATCCCATAAATCAGAGAACTGCACGGACAACATTTCTGCGACAACATGCAGAATACATTCAACAGAGGGACTCACATTGGCTGACCTGGCATCAGAGAATGAGCTCTGATGGGCCCGGAGGCGTGATTGGCTGACGCGAACCAATAGGAACGCACATGAGGTGACAGAAAGGGAGGGTAATCAGAGGAAGGGTGCAAGGACATCGAGGAGAGAGGGACCGAGAACCAAACACTGATGTGAATTTGTACAAAAAATAAAAACACAATATAAACAAATAGAAATAAAGTGCTGCTGTAAAAAAACTAAAACATCCCCTGGCCGAGGTTTAAACCAATCACATCAAGCGGTACAAATCAACCCAGAACAGAAAGGCAAGGACACAGTGCACCAAGACCAACACGCTATGTACAGTCTGCAGGGGCCTTCACGTCCAGGGGCCCCAGTGTTATGACTCCTGGGGGGGTGGAGGGTTGGGTTAGGGTCTGCAGTACCGGGGTCGTCCACTGGGGGGCCACGCCCTCTTCACAGAGCACAGAACCTCCCCTCCGAAGAACGTGAGGGTCTGAGCCAGCGTTGGAGAACACCCAGCTGTGCGACGCCACACCAAGGTGCACATGAAGGCAAGTGCACGCACTGGAGCGCACACACACACACACACACACACACACATAGGAGCATGCACGCACACGCACTGGAGCGCACACACACACACTTGAGCGCATGCACACACACACACACACACACCGGAGCGTGCACATACACACACAAGGACCCCCCGCGGCCCAGGGTTTCTATACCAGCGCCAGACTGCAGAGCGCGCAGCACAGCAGGAGCAGGGCGAGCCCTGCGATTGGCCGGGAGGCAGAGGGGGCGGAGCCGCGCGGGTAGATCCTCCAGCGGTGCCGGTGGGGGTGCAGGCTCTCCATGTCCTTCTGGGCACTGGCCGCCGCCGCCGTGAAGTTGGTGTCCCCGGTGGTGAGCAGGTCGAACACGCAGGAGTGGAAGTAAATGTCCTGCACCTCCAGCTCCTCGCCGCAGCGCTCCCGGGCCTCCCGCGCCTCCAGCACGCGCGGCGCTCCGTAGGCGGCGG
>JAOPJJ010000008.1:17186643-17201548 GCA_027122795.1 Enchelyopus cimbrius
ATTGTTCCTCAAAGAGCGGATATTGGTTCCTGGATGAGCCTCAACTGAATCATAAAGTCATGCAAATGCAGTGGTCAGATCTTTGCCGTGTTTTGAGTTCCTCACCTGTCCCATTACGTCCTCATCGTAGGACAACGTCAGCCCGAGATCTCCCACATCTCCATCGTACCGCTGGAACCACACATTACACCTCAATTATTGACGTGCCCACACTGTCTCTACAACTGTAACATCACCATGACATCGTACTTCACTGATCCATTACCAGAGATCGAGAAATCGAGACACGGCAACAGAAGAAAGATACACAAACACGAGCGATGAAGGACACAACATGGAGAGGGGAGGCTCTGATTGGTCGACGGGGACGTCTGACCTTGATGGAGGTGAGGTTCTTGTAGAACTCGGAGTCCAGGGAGGGCAGCTCGTCGATGGAGCTGTAGAAGGAGCTGTGGTGGTGGCCCAGCACCTGGCTCAGGAAGAAGGAGGCGAAAGGAACGTCCACCACGATGCCCTGGAGGAACCAGCCAGACACCGGGTTAGCAGGAACATCTCAGTGTGGACCTCACACAGACGGGTTGGCGGCCCGTGTACAGTGAGGTTGTGGAGCACTGTTTGGGGTGTGAACGTTTTGAAGTGCAGTTCTGAATCTCAGTGTGCACCGCCCCCTAATGGGGCACTAATTCAAGCTCCTAGTGCCCAATAAAAGCCTTAAGGGAAACCACATTGTAATTAAGACATGCAGTGACTCATAATCATATTAATATTCTAACATGAGTCTCCTTGAATACGTTCATTACACATCACACTGATAGATTTGTGTCCCAAGCTCCCCTTTCTTCAATAGTGTACGGTATGGTGTTCACTGTGTAGGGATGAGGAGATGAGTGAGTGAGGAGATGAGTGAGTGAGTTAGTGAGTGAGTGAGCAGATGGGTGAGTGAGTGAGGAGATGAGTGAGTGAGTGAGGAGATGGGTGAGTGAGTGAGTGAGTGGATGAGTGAGTGAGGAGATGAGTGAGTGAGGAGATGGGTGAGTGAGGAGATGGGTGAGTGAGTGGGTGCGGAGATCCTGGTAGTACCTCATACATGGCCTTGCCCAGCATCTTGCCAACAAACTCAAAGAGCTGCAGGTGGTTCTCGTGGATGTAGGACGTGGGAGACGGGTACAGGCGCTCGTTACCGCTGGTGGTCTGCGGGGAACACGTTCACGGCGGGCAGGGGTCAGAGTTCAGGGGGCACCAGGACTGAGGGTGCACACGCTGGAGAGAGCATCTTAAAACACACCTTTTCAGTTTAGCTTTCTGTTGTGTATGTGGGTTTGTTTAATCAGGTACCCTCTCTTTCGATCTAGCTGTGAACAGTGTTCTAGATGGTTTAGAACAAAAGTTTATTTTAAAAGAAGAACAACGTTTGGCTTTGCACTCCATTCGATTCATTGTCCTTCATTCGATTGGCTAAGAGCTACGAACAGACGCTTATGATAGACATTCGTAACGCCCAATAAACGGCTCTGGACGATCGGGAACCACGCCTCCTCTACAGGAAAATGAATAGGTGGTCGCCAGACTACATCTCATTTGTGATTTAGTCTGGTGTTAGCCAGGCTACAACTGCAAGGCAATTCAATGTGCTTTCAGTTCAGATACCTGAACTGGGACGTACCTTGAAGAGGTTGAGTGCCGGGTTGAACACCTTCTTGATGATCTCCTCCAGGAACTCCTTGAAGACGCCGTCCTGGTCTATGCCGGCCTCGTCCACCCCCAGGTCGTTCACAAACTTCACCCGGATCACGCCCTTGATGGAGTTGGGGGGCAGGCACCGGAGCTGGTCGTAGCCGTCCTACCAGACATCCAGAGAAGGTACTTCTCATTAACTAAATTATTTTGGGATCAGCGTATGTTGATCACCTTATTATTGGGCGTCGATCCTTGATTCTATATTTTAGTCCATATCCCTGTCACCATTTTATTCCATATTTGATTTTCTTTGTTAAGTTCACCCTTCACCTTAACACATTCAGTGTCTAGAACCAACGCTTTGTCTCGTGGGGTATTTTGGACCAGAACCCTCCGGTCCGGTTCTGCCGTCCGGTACCTCTAGCATGCGGGAGCGCCGGATGGTGATGTGGGTCACGTGCGGTGAGGCGGAGCTGGTCTCCACCAGGCCCAGGCTCTCCTTCTCCTTGGTGACAATGTTCCGGAACAGAAGAACCCGCTGCCATGGGGAGGAACCGCAGGGAGAGGGAGAACCGTTAGTGAAAGAAAGTACGGAGTGCGGAAATAAAGGGAAAAAAATTATGAAAATGATTTCATGAAATAAATTAAATGACCAAAAACTGATTAATAAGCCATGTCATTTAAATACAATCACTGCTTTTAAATAACTATTTTTAAGTCGCTATTTTTAAATAGCTAATTTTCCAATGTAATTAAAATGTTTCATGTACTGTAGTTTGAACATTCGGAGGTGCTGCCGGGGAAAAACATCATTAGACCCTGGGGGGTGGGGGGGGGGTTAAAGTAATTATCTGTGCATACGTTCTTGTGCGGGATGACGTGAGGGATGTACTGCAGCAGCAGCTGGGCTCGTCTCTTGCCTTTCTCCAGCTCCTGGAACAGCAGGCTGGGCTTCAGATCCCTGGTGAAGATCACACAGACCACAAAACACTTTTTGACCACAACCCGGACGCTTTACTCCCAGGCCGGCCCCCTGGGGCCTAGGCTACCAGCCGCTGGGGGCACAAGACACCGGACCCAGCCCGCCCTTGTTAATAAAGGATGTAAACAGCGGTGAGCTCGCTGGAGAACGTTCCGGTGGATGAAGGGAAAGGGAGGGCCTCACTTGCGCAGCCAGTGTTCCTCGGGGGTGAACTTCCGGCGGCAGTCCCGTTCGTAGAGCACCATCAGCCAGCCGTGGACGCTGTGGAACAGCTCCAGCTTCTCACCCTTCGCGTTTTCTGTTTCCCAGCCCCCGAAAACAAGCGGAAGAAATGGAAAAAAAATAAACCCACTTGTTGTATAGTTCAGCAGCACAGGGTGTGAACATCATATGATATTTCACACTACGGCCGTACCAGAATCAGAAAGCGCTTTATTCACAGAGTTCATAGATATGGTATTTAAAATAGAATTCCCACACTGTACATAAACATGAAGTGAAGGTGAGCGTACCCAGGATACCGTCCCAGATCATCTTGAACACAAACGTGTTCAGGAAGGAGGAGATGGTGAGCAGCTCCTCTATCTTGAAGGACGTCTGCTCCTCATACACCTCGATGTCGTCCAGGATCCTAGAAGGGATTAGAAACACCTTGAAGATGCATGTTGAAACCCCTCATGTTCAGGCTATATGTTTATTATTTGAGCTCTTTCATTCTGGACTGGATCATAAGCGAATGATCGACATTTGCTCCAGGCTGAATTATTTTGTTCATTTGTACATTGGCAAATAATGCTTAAAATGCTAATGTATTCTCTCTAGGAGTCGTTGACCCCTCAAACAGTTCAACAACAAGTTCCTTCCATAATAATAAATGTAAATGTAATGTAGATTTAAATGCAATAAGCTTTAGAAGACTTCCTTCACAACGGCTTTCAACCCATGACACTGTTTCACATTCGTCATCAGTTGACGTAAGGAAGACATGTCGATGTGAATGAATGATTGGATGGATGATTGAATATAAGGATGGATGAGTGAAGCCGCATTACGTGATGAGGTGGCGCGAGCAGTCGCAGAACAGCATCAGCATGGAGAGGAGGCGTTTGGACTCTTCCGTGTCGTTGTTCAGGCACTCTGTGAACAGCTTCAGGCCTCCCTGAGGACCCAGCTCACAGATGAACGCCCACAGCTTGGGCAGCAGCTCGTCCAGGTGGGTCAGACCTGGAGACGCAGCATGACACAGAGGTCAACATAACTTTGAGTTTGTGTGTGTATGTCCTGCGTCATTTACACTACTGTGTCTGTGCATTTCTGTACATTACTATTTGAGTCCTTTCAGAATCAATTCAAGAATTCAAATTGCCTTCGAGGTGATGCTGAGAACAATAAAAGATTATGTGTCATCTAATCACTGCATCACTGTGTGTGTGTGTGTGTGCCGTACTGACCGGTGAGGATCTGCAGACGTATCTGCGTCAGCGTGGAAAGGGACGTCTGGTAGAGCACACAGATGCTGCAGACCTTCTGCACCTCCGCTGAGTCCACCCGCCGGCCCCCGACCGGCTTCAGGATGTTCCGCACCGACGCTGACTTCTGGAACGCTCTCTTGAAGAGGCCTGTCCGGTCAGGGGGGTAGAAACGTGTTACGAGTAACCTCATACCACTAACACACTGTCTATTAGTTTAACCTAATTATTTTCATCAGGGAATCAAACACACACACACATACACATAAACACACACCACACACACGTATATTTATGAATCACAAAACAAGCACACCACAGCAGCAGAGTACATTCAGTTACATCAGCATCTGCCCGACGACCAAGCATTTAATCGCCTGGGGCCTTGACCCCGGCCAATCAGAGAGCAGGGGAGCTCACTCTTGACTGGCAGATTGTTTTGTGACGTGCTGGGCTGTGGGGCGGCGGGCATGGGATCCTGGCTCTCCAGCTTCTTGGAGAGCACGTCGCTGAAGAGCGTGCGGATGACCGTGATGCCCCAGAGGTACTGCAGCTGCTTGGTCACCAGAGGCATCGACTCGTTCAGCCTGCGGGGGGAGCAGGCGAGCAGAGGGCGAAAAGAAAGTCACGGTGTGTGTACAAGTGTCTCTGCCCTACGTTAAGATAAGGGTTTAAGAATCGCAAAAGGGCATTTCTGGTGTTCAAACGAACAAAAGGACAAGCCAAATCAAACAATACAATATGTGTAGAAATATTAATTATACTAACTTCAACATATGTAATGCATCATATGTACACCTACGCGAACAAGACAATCAAATACAATTAACCAAAGTAAAATGTGTGTTTACACGGGCCCCAGAAGATGATGTAGAAGGTGCCAATGTGCTTGGTGGCTAATCTTCTAATAAATAAATGTGCTTCATCTTCATGAGGCATGAAAAGGCTCACTCACCCATAGTCCACGGTCTGGGAGAACCAGCCCAGAACGCTGTGCCAGTGGGTGAGGTTGGATTTCTTCTGAGAGACGTATCTCTGGCAGTAGGACAACATGTCCGTAAGGTCTTTCACAAAGTGGTTGGCCTCTTCTTCAAGGACCTTCTCATTAAGGTAGCCCAGGTGAATCAGGTTACCTGCACGGGGGAGACAGCGTATGAGTACGACTACATAGCGGAGGAGCAGGTTCCAGTCATGAGCGACACTGTGCGTGATACAACGTCCCTGTTCACACATGGGAAAGACCTAGAATCTACAACCGTTTTACAATCTAGAGGATTGGAATCTGGTTTACAAAAACGTGTCCGATCCGAACAGAAGTGTTTTGAGATGTGCCCGTACAGGTTTAAGGTTTCCAGAGCCTCAGAAGGGAAAGAGACGGAGACGGATGAGACTCCCATCGGTTTGGATAACAATGAAAATCAGGTTTAACAGTGGAGACGTAGAGAACACTCTCTGGGGATAGATTCAGAGTGCTCAGAGCACACAGGATAAGCTGCTACGCACTAATTCACAAGGCAGACTCCTACCCAGCAGGCAGAGCGTGTGGCTTCCCTCCAGACACACGCAGATGTCCTGACACTGCTCCTCTCGGCTGAGGAACAGGATGAATTTGCGGAGCATGTCGTGGGTTTGGAATGAGGCCATGCACTGTTCGAATAAAGAGAGATTATCCAGAGTTAGCTGGACACAGAACGGTACATAGCTCGATACATATGCTAATCCGAGGAATCTGATGCCGTTTCCCCACGTTCTTGTGCGACATACAAACGCCTGGTCTACGATGTTTACCTCTGGAGTTAGCACGCTTAGATGGGATACAATCGCTGGGACCGACATGACGTGGATGAGAAACGATCTCAGCAGGTTGTCAGAGAAATGAGCGGCGATGACTGGCCTGCAAAGGGTTAAAATAAAAAAAAGGTTTCTCAAGTGGAAGACCTCTGCACCGCTAAACTCATCAATAGATCCTCGATACATTAGTAATTGGCTCACCTCAAAGATAAAGTGAATATTGCGGTCAAGGTGCCCTTGGAGAAGGAGGGTCTAGACCGAGCCAGGCCGCTGGTCAGGAGGATCTAACCAGGACAAACCGGATGTTGAGAAAGGGCGGCTTTGTGAAACAATAGCATTATCAGATGGTTGCTCAAATAACAATCCATTATATTGTTGTCCTTGTCTGGATCTCGATGTGTTTCATGGTGCTTTCTTGACTCGGCCAATCCAGAGGAATAGATATTTGATCTTGGTGGGACTGAATAGACACAATTCAATAAAACGTGTGATCCATAATACGGCACCTGTATTGCAGGGTAGAATCCCTTCTGATGGAGATGGCCCATGATGTTCTCACAGATCTTTGACAAAGCTGGTTTCAGAGCCTCCCCTAGAAATGATAGTAGAGATGATGCTTTATTTTCTGCAGCATGGCAAAAGTCGTGTCAATTTGTATTATTTACATTTCATTCTCAAAGGCAACACAATGTGGCCTGGAAATCGAATGAATCTGCAAGCTAATGTTTCATTTGCTCAAACAGACTTCCAGGCAGTTTTATTTGCTCAGACAATTTCCAGCAGATTTCGGACCTACACAGAAACAACCAAGATGGCTGGCACTGATGAGTCACGCGCTGTTTTGTCGCTCTGATTCGATGTAGGTCTATTTAGATTGTGATCTTGGTTGGCACCGGCCTAACCAAAAGGCCCTTATATCCAAATTAAGGGAAAGCTTCCAGACTTTTGTGAATTTGACTGTTGATGTCTAGCTAAACCCGATGTGCTTCTTATAACAACGACAAAATCAAAACAACAAAATCCCTTACAACAAAGTAGAAGGGGACATTTGAACTCCTTCATAAACAGTTTACTAATTGAACCACCTATAGCGACAAGAAGACTGACCTTTGCCCCTCACTAGCCTCCATGTGGAGGTGTCTGTGAAGGTGACCAGCATACTGAGGTACAGCGTCACCAATTTGTTGTCTTGAAGTATGTCCGGCTATCAAGAGAAGAGGGAAATCCAACCAGTAAATTCTCATCTTGATGATGAAGATTCAATTTACTGCTTTTTCCCCCAATGCAAGTATTTTACCTTCAGCTTTTTCAGGTGCTGACAGCAGACCCACAAAATGTCTTTAATCTGTTTTAGCCATGGAATGGTGAGGTCTTTGCTTAGCGCCAAAGACACATACCAAACCTGGAAAGTAAAAGAGACCCATCACTCTGACACAGAAGTCCCAGCTAAACATCTAGGTGTTACGGAAGTTTGAGAGCCTGCTCACTTTGGGTTCATTTTCAACGTCCATGCTGGTCAAAATTGCACGACAAAGCTTCTCGAAACGCTGTGTAGTGGGAACAGTATTAAAACAACCTATCTTTTCTAGAATTACAAGCACATTTCACAAGAGGTTTAGCGTGCAATAGACGTAATAAACAACAATATTTACTATCAAAACATTTTTTTCATTACTCACCAACTTATCCTCAGGACAATAAACAAATAATAGTTTCCGGGCAATTCTGAAAATTGATAGTGCATTCCGTTTTGTTGTTCCAGACTCAGAGGCTTGGAAATCGTCAACCTCTTTCCTAGATAAATAAAAAGATATAAAACCATTGAAAAATATTATACACAGTAGACATTTTGCAATAATTATCATCTAACTTGATTGGTGCTTATTGGTGTTGTCATGGCTAAAAGTTGGGAATGAATCAGCCATTGTATTAGTGGTTTCGGTAACCAACCGTATTTGCTTTTGCAGTCTGCAGCGACACAGAAAGCTGCGGATCAGAGCCTGGATCTGGGTCGCTGCTCTCTCCTTCTCCTTGGACCCTTTCCGCTCCTCCCTGGCCTGCCTGGCTTTGTCCAGGAACTCCGACTTGGAGCTCTGAGTTGCACTGAACATTGTGCAGCCTATTTAACGACAACACCAACGAATACACGAATGGAAGAAATCAGAGAAAGGAAGTATAGGATGCACGCGTGCAGTGGAACACATCTCTTCAACCACAATGATGTGAGGGGTTTTCAGCGACTGTTTGTGTCATTCTTGCAGTAAACACAAGTCATCGATTACCTGCAATCTATCCCAATCAGAGGCACATTAGACGCTGTAGCTATTTAATCATGTGTGTGTCCTTGAGATCGACGTTAACAGGGACGCCAACACCCCCTGATCCACTGATCATATCTGGAGAAATGGGCGACAGCAGAGACTGGGCTGAGTTAGCACACACGGCTAGTTCGTCGCAAATCCCCGTGACATGGTTTAACAAAATAAACATAACATCACAACAAGCATCAAACAATTAGTAGTATCGTTCAAGTGAAAGGTGAGGCTTCGGTCGGCGACAGTCTTGAAAACACACAGTGCATACCGTATGGAAATGTAAACAATAACAGGAGCTCCATCCATTGACTGCAGCCATTAATCCCTTGTGTTGCATTCAACCGTTCCGGGTGGCGTTTTCTGTTTGTTTGATAACAAACGGAAATGTGAGCAATATCTTAATGTGAAAAAAAAACAAAAAAGTGTCATATATACTCGTGTTTATGTTATTATCATACAAAAACAGTCCTTCATTCAAGAGAGTAGTTTATTCAGGGTTGGGCGGAACCGAGGATAGATTCTACAATTCTGCCGTAGAGGTCGGATCGTTTTGCAAGTAACTCTTACCATAAAGCTTCTAATAAAGCGCTCATAAAAACATATACACTCTGTATTGACCATTGTCAGAGATATTGTCGAGGTTCATGGTTCACATTGAATTAATGCGAAGAGTATCAAAGCACGGTATCCATGTTGTGGAATTTAGAAAATACTATAAAAATGATTATTTACAACCATCACAAATACAAAAATACTATATAACAATCTTCAAACAAAACACGGGTATACATTATGACAAAATAACAGGACTTTACCAAACCATATGTCCATATTACTATATTTATTCAACCATATGTCTTACTTTATATATTCTAACGGTCCCTTTAAACACAGACGGGACACTGACGTCATACTCTAGGAGCGCCGCGTGGGACCGGAAGGAAGTGGGTGTCAGCTGGCTAAGGTTAGCGAGCTAAACTCCCGAAGTCTGCCGTGGTTCTATGGTAAATATCCTACTCATCTTATCGTTTACCGAGTACCTTGTCGTCAACAATGGTCCGCATAGACGCGATGCTGTGGTGCGCCTTCCCGTCGCAGATTTAGAACAGAGCTTATAAGCAAATATTCACATTTTCGGTGCCGATGGCTACTTTGCTAACAGTCAGCCTGGGTGCAGCTCGCTTTAACCCACTCTTTAGTACTAGTCCTGAAACGTGACCCCTCCCGGAGTTTAAATGGTCAATATTCCGGATGAGAGACACGACAACTTATGATTGATGGCTTTGTATTTGATGTGAAAATGGCTACGTATGGGAGGTGATTATCCACTGTTATGAAGCAGTAACGCATCGTACTTGATCACACTGATAGATCGGTGCTTTGTCATTTGACCCTCCACAGGAAGAGATGTCAGGTGAGAGCGTTGTGAGCTCGGCATTGCCGGCAGCTACAACCCGGACTACTTCCTTCAAGGGGTCCAGTGCCAGCTCCAAGTATGTGAAGCTGAACGTGGGCGGCGCACTCTACTACACCACCATGCAGACCCTGACCAAGCAGGACACCATGCTGAAGGCCATGTTCAGCGGCAGGATGGAGGTCCTAACAGATAGTGAAGGTATGTTTGCAGTGTTTTATTGTGTAGCTATTTTAATAGCAGCATGGTAAGAGTGACAATACTCGCACATGATGTCAAAGCAACGGTCACCAGGTCACACTGTTTTCTGACCGCAGGCTGGATTTTGATCGATCGCTGTGGGAAGCACTTTGGGACCATCCTGAACTACCTTCGGGACGGTGCTGTCCCCCTGCCCGACACTCGCAGGGAGACAGAAGAGCTGCTGGCGGAGGCCAAATACTACCTGGTGCAGGGCCTGGCCGACGAGTGTACCGCTGCGCTGCAGGTACGGACACCCGCACAGGAAGACCAGAGCAAAAGAGCCTCGCAAACAGACATATAACACTTTAAACTCAGAGCTACGTCCAATTCGGATGTATCTGATTTACCTCAACTCTTGAACATACACGACAAGAGAAAAAGTAAACAGTACATACACAAAATAACAGTCAGGACTCAATCAGAAAAAGCAAGTGGTCAACGCTTCCTGCTGTAGGAGTCGGTGTAGCCTGCAGTATCTGGTGTCAGATTGGACCACCTGAGCTCTGTGTTATCGGATATACTCTGACTCGACTCGCTGTAGATGAATTTAAGAGTTCAAAGTGGCTTAAATCGGATTAAGAATTAAATACATTGAGACAGGATAGTGTAGAGTTATTAGGGTGTTTGACATTATACCAGCAGGTTCTTTTGTACCTTTTAAATGCTTTACTTTACCCCACTGGAATTTTCTTTTTTCTTGCAGAACAAAGACACGTATGAACCCTTCTGTAAGGTGCCTTTAGTGACATCACCAAAGGAAGAGCAGCGTCTCATCGCAACGTCTAACAAGGTACAGCTTTGTTTACACTCCACACTCCGCTATAAACCCTGCTGTATCTCTAGACGATGTAGACACTTTTTACTAGAAAAAATAAATGTTGCAAATGTGTCACATGACTCTGTGTTTACATCGTCTCCACAGCCCACCGTCAAACTTCTGTACAACCGGAGCAACAACAAATACTCGTACACCAGGTAAGACGCCAGCCTCCATCGCATGAAGAGATCACTGTGATCACGTGATTTGTGCTCACCCCGCCGGTCACTCCCCCGTGCAGCAACTCGGACGACAACATGCTGAAGAACATCGAGCTGTTCGACAAGCTGTCCCTGCGCTTCAACGGGCGCGTGCTCTTCATCAAGGACGTGATTGGGGACGAGATCTGCTGCTGGTCCTTCTACGGCCAGGGCCGCAAGATAGCGGAGGTGTGCTGCACGTCCATTGTGTACGCCACAGAGAAGAAGCAGACAAAGGTAAGGCACATATGGTGTTATGGTATGCCAATACGTCAGATTAAATATTTTGAACATGATATTTAAGGAATTCTTCACCCATTCGCATTAAATATTGGATTGTTAGAAATCCAGTCATATTTTTGAATGGTCGTGCAACATTTACCCATTTTCCCCTGAGATGGGAGAAATCTGTATTTACCTCTCACACTTATAGTTCAAATGATGTAAACTGAAGATTTTTTCTTCACTTGTACTAGGAAGTGTTTTTTTTTGGGGGGGGGGGGAGTCCTAGTGAGACTACAAGCACAAGTTCCTCGTTTTCAAACGTGCGGAGCTGAATCATTGCGGTGCATGGAGTTGTGGTCTGCAATCCACAAGCCTTAAAAAGTAATTTTGGCCTTTTCTCGGTCAAGAAGGCACCAAATTGGAAATGTAGGCGACTATTCGACTACATATATGACCCACTTTCAATACATATTCATGTTTCAACCGGTAAAGTGGCCCTTTAAGGTATGACGACGCACCTAGAGAGCTGTGACTGGTTGGTTCTGACCCGGCTGCCGTAGGTGGAGTTCCCCGAGGCCCGGATCTACGAGGAGACCCTCAACATCCTGCTGTACGAGTCCCAGGACGGCCGCGGGCCCGACAACGCCCTGCTGGAGGCCACGGGTGGCGCTGCCGGACGCTCCCACCACCTGGACGAGGACGAGGAGCGTGACCGCATCGAGCGCGTGCGTCGGATCCACATCAAGCGCCCCGACGACCGCACGCACCACCACCAGTGACCTCAAACCCCCACCCCACCAGACCGAACCAATCCTTGAGCCCCCCGTAGCGGACCTCAGACGGCCTTGGGACTTTGCTTGTGCCTTATATCACCGACCGCCTCTCCCTGCAGGGGGAGCTCTGCAGCGCCGCGGAGCAGAAGGAGAAGAAGAAGAGTCGTGAACGGTTTGTAGTGCTGACGAGTGCGTGGCTTTGGCCTTTCTTTTCTTTCTCGCGTGTAGCTGTTTGTCAACCGTGGATGCTATGATGGGTGTGTTTTCCTTTGCTCTATGTACATGACTTACAAAGTAATTTTTCTATTACTGCTATCTCTTCATATGCAGAAGGCATGAATCCGATGAAGCGCAATGCTCGGGTTTGACAAATCATGAGACTGTCGTGCAAATCACACGCTTTGAATACTAATTATCATGAGGTTTTTGTGGTCTGTGAACATGAGTCGGATGAACAAGATGCATAACATTTCTTGCAACTACATTTTTTGGTTACCGTGTTGTTGTTTTTCGGCCAACACCAGATGTTGTACATGAAGTGGCCTCTTGGTGGCACTGTTTATTCTGGAGAAAAAAAGATCCCGCAGAGCACTGTCTTCTACAACTATACCTTAAAGCGTATCGAAATGTATTTCTTTGTCTTTTCGAATATTTTTGTATACTTCTGATGTCATGGGTGGAAACATTGTTCCAGAACAGTGTCTCCACCGTGACACCATTTTGGTTTTAATTAGCCAGTCCCTTGTTTCCACGAAAGGCAAAGACAATTTCATTTTAGAGAAGGAGGCAACTTGAGCCCTGACCTGAGGTGTTGCGTGTACGGTTGGAGGAGGATTGAGTGATGGGGGCGGGGGGCGGGGGGGACGGGGTGAATGGCCGTAACCAGAGATCACATCCCCTGGAGGAAGAGGGCCGTGTCTTCTAAAAGCCTTCCAGAGGGAGCGCCATTAGACCTGTCCGTCATCCTATAATGAACCGTATCTTGTACACGTTGTATTTAACCATGTCCTCCTCACAATCAAAGTACTTATAGCTCTCTTGTACAGACGTGAACATATGTATGTTTTAGATATATTTATACATTCTTTATCAAAAAAATAAATTTCTACAAACCTATTTTTGCTGGTCCCAGCTTTATTTTTCAATGAAAACAGTTTGTATGAAAACATTCACCAACCGCTCAGTACCTCAATACAATGGATCATACGCCAAGGCCTTCTCAGCCATCATCCACCTCCCAGTCCAGTGTACATACAACCATGGTGAGTAAGCTCCACGTGGGCCTTCCATTGATAATGAATCGTTTGTAAAACTATAAACTGGTCTTCTGAGGACCTGTGGCCTGGACGTCTTGTCCTACCCCCTCCCCTAATGAAATATGCAGACGGTTTCCTGTGTGTTTCCGACTCAGTCGTACGCTGATCACCGTGTCCGCATTCTGGTCGACACCTGCAAGGACAAAGACGAGCCTCAGCTAATGAGTACTTGGCTCCAAAGAGGAGGATTTATTTAAGGGGTATGCCTACCTCCAGCCTCCACCCTTGGAGTGTGTGTCACTCACCACCATCAGGTGTCCGTTCTTGTCCTTGAACACCATGGGTTCCTGGCCGACGGCAAAGTTCACAGTGCTCTGCTTCCCTGACTGGATCTCAATCTTGATGCTGCGTGTCACAGCAAACGGGGGATGCCTTTCAACATAAATGCCTGGGACTGGGTATTCGCTGGAGGTTTCCTCTGAAATCCAGACACACTCACCTGCCCTTGACCACTTGGATGGCGTTTTGTTTGTTGGCCAGCATGCTGAGTTTGGTCAAGAACTCAAACAGGTGGTCACAGTGGAACACCAGATCCCCCTGGAACAGAAAGCAACCGAGGCACTTGGAAAACATTGTACTTCAATGTGTTCATTAGTTAGCTTTCCGCATACTACTAGATTTTAACAAATGTTCACCTAGCCTGTCAAACATTGTTTTACCATCTATGAAAAGTGGTTGATGGTTACATTTTTTTTTACTGATTACTGAACAGACTTATCGGTTATCTGATGCAAATACATGATGAATCACGGTTCAAGAAACAAACCATTGTCAGGTTGACGTGGTTTCTAATTACACTGATTCCAGACATACCTTCTGCTTGGGGTCTTCACACGTGATGTGGAGGACAACAATGTCATCACTGAGGTTGCTGACTGAAATGCCTGAAATTGAATCATACCTTTATATGTAAGAAATATATATGTAAAATACAACCTCAAACTTAAACATATCAGGGCACGGAGCAACACATGGAGCTGATCCAGGACCTTTCAGAGACGTGTACAGAACCCTCTGCTTGATCTTGGCCTCCTCCACCAGGTAGGCGGCGTTCTGGGTCAGCACCAGCTGCCGAGGCCGGGGTTTGAAGCCCTTCCTGTCGTACTTTATCACCGGCACGCTGTACTGAAGAGGCAAACCAAACGCAGACACAGCAGGTCAGACTTAAAGCTCCAAGGCACTCAACTGTCTGTTAAATCAATACACACACGATAAACATACTACCTTTATCCGCTCGTTCCTGATCATCTGCAGGACTTTCATGTTGATGTCTTGTTCACCTGAAATTGGTTTGGCCTTACATGAGTGGGTATTCGCAAAATGGCCGTGCACTGAACCAAATAGCTGACGTATACGCACTGATCCTGGTGTCCTGAAATGGCCGAGCGATGCTTTGAGGATAACTGTCTTTTTTGTCTTTGAAGATGGAACTGGTGACCACCTTCATCAGGAGCTGATTGAGAACCCACACAATGTTTACACATCGTGTCATCATATCATGATAGGTATCAACAGTATTTCATTGATTTCATCAGCAATTTCATATTAAAGTTAGGGGCGGGACTTTAACGCATTAATTAAGATGAATTAATTACACAAAAATTAAGATGAATTAATTACACAAAAATGTACGCATTTTAATCACACTTATTTTTGCACCGCTGAACGTTTCTCACTGGATGA
>JAOPJJ010000008.1:17254911-17265834 GCA_027122795.1 Enchelyopus cimbrius
TTATTAAAGGAGTATTCCGGTATTTTACACTTTAAGCCTTATTTCCAGTTTGTTTATGATGAAATAGATCGGTTCAGATGTTCATTTCGCCCAAATGCTGTGTTTGGAGAAGTTAGCTTTTTTTGTAGTTTTTTGTAGTGGTGAATAACTGTTCTTGTGGTACTACCACTTTACAAGCCCCATGCTGAGCCATGCATATGTAGGTCATTATTCATATACAACTTACTTAATAACTATGAATAAGGGGTAATTAGGAGCTTACATAGGGGAAATTAATTAAGGGTCTAGTAAGGGTAGAATAAGGTCTTGCAGAATAAGGCATTAATTAGTGACTTATAATGACTAACAAATGGCTAGTATGCTACTAATATACATGTTAGTAAGCAGTTAATTAATGGTGAATATGCGTGTCTTAATATAAAGTGTCACCATATTTTTATATATATATAACGTTTTTTTGTGTTTGAAAAAGAGGAGCGTCCCGCACCTGCACTTTCTCTGCGATGAGGTGGTCCAGCCAGCCGGTGTCGATGTCGTTGTTCCTGAAGCACTCCGTCTCCAGCAGCTTGATGAGGTACTCCACGGTGGTCCTGAAGTCCCCCCGGATGGACAGCTCCTTCAGAGCCACCACCATGTTCCTGCAGCAGCGAGCGGACCGTTTGAACCACACACACACACACACGTCCAAACCAGAGCATTGATAAAATGCTGTGTGGGTTTTCTTTACGAATATTCACAAATAAATTGATTCCAAAACATTTATATGGTTACACATCCACGAGGGGAAATACATTGGGAGCAGCTTTTCGTCCAAAAAACATAGTTCATATTTTTGTGGTTAATTATTGGCCACAAATAGGATTAACCAGATTGGGTAACTAAAACCTTTTCATAAAGAGAGTGCCCAGGTAACAACAGTGTGTATACTTCCCTATGAGCAGCAGGTATTGCATCATGAATAGTTACTTCACTCCCCCACCTTCTATACCAACACAACTAACAACATGTCCTAACCGGACGCGATGCGAGCGAACATTAACGATGAAATCCGTTTCATTTCAGTGTTTTCAATTGGAGTGTCCTTACTGCACGTGACGCGACATTTTGGGGAGAACTTTTGTCAGACGCCCCGTCTCTATTTTCTGTCGCTTGCGTCGCTAATGTTCGCTCGCATCGCTAATGTTCGCTCGCATCGCGTCCGGTTAGGACACGGTGTAACTTCTACTCCCTCGTATCCAAGCGAGAGTGATGAACCAGCAGAGCGACGTACGAGATGGCCTCCTCGCGGTTCTCCCCCCACGAGAAGCAGTGTCCGAACTGCGAGTCGGCAAACTCGTGCAGGCCGCCGGTGGCGCCCACGCTGAAGTAGCCCCACACGTTCTTACTGCTGCGGAAGTTCAGCTCCTGCACCGTGCCAGAACTGGGCTTGAAGCCCTGCGAGGGGGACACAGAAGAAGGGGTCAGAGGTCAATAGGAATCACAAAAATAAATTGGACAGAAGTAAAAGAGGTGAAGAGAAGAGATGTTATAGAACTGCAAAATTCCCTACTATAACTAGACTAAACTATTCCCAAACTAACTCCCAACTATGACACTAGAACCGTATGGTCAAAGGCACAGGTCCCACCTCATCCGGGTTCTCGCTGGTGATCCGTGCAGCGATGACATGTCCCCGAGGCGAGGGGACGCACTCTGGGGACTCAAAGTTGATCAAGGAGTCTCCCCACGGGGTCTCTCCGTACAGCAGGCGGATGTCCTTGATCCTGTGCAGGGGGATCCCCATGGCGATCTGGAACCAGGGAAAATCCGCTCAAAATTCATCCAAGGGGGTTCAGGATAGACTAGGATACAACTTTCTTAATCCCCCGTAGGAGAAATTTGATTGTCACAGACGTCCACCAGCATTGGAAAAGCACAAGATAAGATACATTACAATAAAAAATACAAGTATTAATGAAAAACTAAATAGACGCTAAACTAAATGCTAAACTAAAAGCTAAATGCTAAAGTCGAGAAAAGACAGACAGAACAAACAACAACAGGGCAGATGAAAAACAGACGCTATAAACACTACAATATATACTATCAATATAAATTGTAAAGTGTTGAAGATTGAACGGCTGTTCTGTTGGCTTCTGACTCTGACACATGGTGTAGGTCCATGCACTCTAACAATCATGTGTATATGTCTCACACACACCCTAATTTAGGGAGCCACTAATTGAGGAACCGGATAGAACCGGACCTGGATCCAAGGTATTTCGACCAATCAGTAGCTCAACACAGTGTTGAGCTACTCATCTGTGTTGTCTCTGGAGGATAGGTGTTAAACAACATGTAGACTGCAGTGTTAAAATGGGAGAGGGACAAGGCCTTCCAGGAGGAGCCTACCTGAAGCTGGGCCGCCGGCAGGTTCACATCTGCGATCATCTCAGTGCAGGGGTGCTCCACCTGGAGGCGGGGGTTCAGCTCCAGGAAGTGGAAGCTCCCGTCCTCGGAGAAGAGGTACTCCACTGTCCCCGCGCTGACGTAGCCCACCATCTTCGCCAGGCGCACCGCATGCTAGCACACAGACGGAGGTCAGGCTTTCAGTTTTGGGAGGAGTTAAGTGTTGCTCGCTCAGGGGGTTCAGCAGGTCATGTTGGTGGTTCCATCCCTGGCTAGCTCCTGTGTTGAGGAGTTCATGAGCAACACACTTAACTCTAGCTTTTCCTGAGGAGCCGGCTGTTTCTTTATCCTAAGGTTGACAATAGTGTAGTTAACCTTAGGGTAACTTTAGGTTAACCTTAGGGTAACAATTACAGGTACAGTTACTAGTTACCTTTATAGATATGAAAACATTTGCTGTGTTGTTGTTAGGGAGGCCTGGAATTCAAGCATTCCATGGCCATATATGACTTGTTCTCCAGTGCCCAATAGAACATTGAAACCTGAAACTTGAATCTCACTTGCTCCATCTGCTCAAAGGTCAGGTAGGCGGCCACGGTAGCAGGGGCCTCCTCTATGATCTTCTGGTGCCTCCTCTGGATGGAGCAGTCCCTGCCGAACATGGAGATGGCGTGGCCGTACTGGTCGGCCAGAATCTGCACCTCCAGATGTCGGGCGTGCTGGGCCAGCTGCATGATGAAGATGGGCGAGCCAGGGACCTCCGCCTGAACCTGAGTACCCAGAATGCAACAGCAAGCATGCTAGCATTAACCACACCAATGCACACCATCCATTGTTTACATCAATTCGCATTTTTTATCCTTTACGACCATGTATATACATTTATGAAGTTTATGATGTTATTTTATTTTCTGTTCATCATATATATGTATGCTTGTCTGTTCAGTAAGGTGTACTATCTTCTCATTTCTTAGTTATCTTCTTGTTGCCACAACTCTGCAGTCGCCAACATGACTGAACACGTAACCAATAAGTCTTTGACTACGTAGTACGATCGTAGCGAGACAGACCTGTCTGAAGAGGTTGGGGAAGTCCTCCACGTTCTCCACCTTGCGGATTCCTTTCCCTCCGCCGCCCTCAGAGGCTTTGATGACGACAGGATAACCGATCCTCTCCGCCCCCTGGGAAGAGGACAAACTAACATGTGCCAAGATGGAAATATAGGGGCCAATCCAAATCAATTTAAAGTGAGAGGTAAGAGATATATATATATATATATATATATAACAAAATCAGTATTATCAAAGGGGATCTAGGTACGATTTGAGAGCTATACACATATAAACTAGTATTATTAAAAGTTACTGCCGGTAAGATTTAAGGGCTATGATTTCAGTGTAATTGGTTCAGAGTGACAGCCATCCGTCAGATTTGTTATTAAAATGATCTGTGGGAATATCGGTTCAGGAGGACTGTTCCCACCTCTGTATAAGACCACTACACTTTAGATCGCCTTTGGGTAATTTGTGAACCCATCAGACACTTCACCCATTTGCATTAAACGTTGCATCGTTATAAACCCAGTCATATTTTTGAATGGTTGTGCAATGTTCACTCATTTTCCCCTGAGACGGGAGCAGTCCGTATTTACCTCTCACACTTATAGTTAATAGGACGTAAAGTGGCCCTTTAACCATTAGACACTTAGCTTAGTGCCTCCATGCTTACCGCCAGCCCATCGTCAACATCTCGCACGCAGCCACGCGAATAGACCTCCGGGGGGACACTTATGACGTCTCCCTGGACCTGGTCCTCCTCGGTCCAGTCCACCCTCAGACCTGGACCCCCACCACCCAAAACAAGACTGAGTTAGTTTGTCAATGTTCCTGACAACATGGACGTCCATCACTTATGGAAACAACATAGCAAAACAAGGAGGTGTTGAGGATGAGGAGAGGAACTGTCACCTGATCCACTCCAGGGCAGCGTGGGAATATCGGCGGTCTGAGCCACGATTGAGGACGCCACCTTGTCCCCAAGCGCCCACATGGCCTTGCTGGACGGGCCTGAAAAGAACCGTCCACACCCCAAACATCAGCCCCCAAAAAATACACCAAACCAAGGTAAAGCCTAACAACATTTCCCGCGATATATCCCGCGGCCCCTCAGGCTTTTAATGTTTTTTACCCAAGAACGATATTCCCGCCTTGTCCAACAGCTCTGGTAGTTTGGGGTTTTCTGAAGCATGGCCCCAGCCTGCCCATACAGCCTGTGAACAGTCAGAGAGACACATCGCTGGACTCAGTGACATCGTGTTCTGTCCAAGAGACACTGATCTCTTTGATCGTAGAGGACCTCATGCACGCTACCTGGACTGGGATCCTCTTGGCAATGTCCACGATCAGCTCCACGTTGGCGTAGTTGTTGTTGTTGGGCCCCCCGGGTACGGGCACATAGTGATCCGCCATTTTGATATACTCTACAAAGGAAAACAAATAAACGGATATTATCCTTAGGGTTAAAGAAGAAATGTGCTTAACACACTGTTCTTTATATAATAACCTCGCTTCTGTCTCACTGGCAACAAAACAACATTACCAAACGGGGCACATCATTACCTGCGTTAGCCTTCAGGTCTTCAGGTGTAACCATGACGACGAAGCGGATGGTCCTCTCGTTGCGGAACATCTCGTAGGACCACCGGCGGATGGACCGCATGCATTTTACTGCTGCTATGCCGTTGTTGGCAATTAGTACCTGGCCCGGGCGACAGAGAGATGAACGGAGGGTGAAACAGAGAGCGAAAACACGGCTCGATTTATGTAGGGATTTAGAAGCACTAAATAGCACTAATTGTTCCAAGAGGAAAAAGCAAGGGCTGAGACCCTACCTTCTCAATGACCCGGTTGCCACCGAAGCGGGTCACAAACTCTGCAGGCGAAGCCACGGTGAAGTCTCGCTGCAGGTCAATTTTCCGGTGTTCCCGTCCTTTCTTAACCAGATGGAGGCCGGACATGCTAGGTCTGAGGAACCCAACACAGGGGGTTCAGAAGGTTCCGGTACAACTCAGCTTCAACACAGCCCGCGATACAAGATGTCCACCACTGAACTGTCAAGACGGGTGGCTACACAAATGAACAACCAACAAAAGCAAGTAGAAAAAACAAAAGCCAGGACAAAGTTGTGTCCACCTACTTTATGGACAGGACCCCCAGTGTCGATGGTTTCACAAGCAGTCATTAAGATATAATGGCAAAGTAGGGCACTATAAATCCATGATCTTTCAGTTTGTTTAATGGAATCATTTTGATGTAGGTTTACCTGCTTCGTGCTCCACAAGTTTAGTTTCCAAGAAAGTCTACATAGGACTGCTGAATATCCGATAGTCGAGATCATACTTCAAGACTACTAGTCCAAAACCACATGAGTCTGGGTCTTCAGCGGTGAAAACATTAACGAGAGAGGATCCGATTATTTTACGTTCAGGTAAACAATGCCATCACTGCAGATGTAGGACACGGCCCCAGAGGCTGCCGACACTACCAACATTGACATTTGACTAAACGTAGCATTCAGTTCAAGAGCCTGTCTGCATACTGTACCCTCCAGGATCACATGAACTTTAGACCAACATCAATCTTTGTACACTTGAGATTAAACTTCTTGTGATAACTTCCCAAGTATATTGATGCACATTTACTTCCTCTTCAGCATAAAAAGGTGTATCCATTATATTCAAGTATCAGTTCTTGTTTCCATGGTCTCAAAGTGTGTTTATTCCTTGTGTAGGCCTGAGTGCAGATCCATAAAATCACGCTGCGGGGCGAGAAACTAACAGTAAACGTAGAACTCTGCTGATCGGACAATCAGTCAATCCACTTCCTTCTTCTCCAAGCGGAGCAAACAGACACTTTGTTTTCCCTTCAGCCCTCCATGTGCTCCGTAAGATCTCCTCCCATTTCCTAACTGCAGACACACACCCTCAGCCCACTCATGTTACCGAGCGTCATTAAATGCAGACGACTTTCCCTTTGCGTACTGCTTTACGTACAGCTTTGTGTTGCACTTCCAAAAACATCCTGGAGGGCACAGACAAAAACAATCCAGCAAAGGAAGTGAAGGTCACTTGGGTTTGAAGGGAACCAACCATGTGAGGCACTGAAACGGGTCGAAACCTGTTTCAGTGCCTCACATGGTGGGGCACTGAGCAGTGGGATATCTTATACTGGCAGACCCGTTCTTATCAGTCGAGGTAAATAAACACCCTGGCTGGCTGAGGAACAAACTAAGTTTCGAAAAGAAGAACAGATCAGTGTCCTTTCCAGTGAAAAGTCCCCCAACTCAACTCACAGAACAGAAGACAAGCAAAAGGACTTTACGTGGTCAATATCTTATTGTTAATTTGACCTTGAGGGGTTACATTAAGGTACAAACGAACAAGCCGGCGTCTGGTTTTTCGGCATCTGAACAAGAGTGTGCGGTTTCTCTCAGCCTGTCTTTATAAACGAACAAGCCTTCATTCATTCAGACTACTCAGTCCAACATAACAGGACCAAATCCCCCCCTCCCAGGCATGAATAAAGGATTTCTGATTCTGATCACTTCTATTTACTCAGTGGTGTCTGGTGAACGTGTCCAACCATGAAGGCATCCACTCTGCATCTGATTCAAACTGAACCGCAGTAAAAAGGTGAACAAAAGACACAATTTGGATTCTACTTTAAAAGTCACCTGACTGTGTTTTGTCCAGCCGTAATTTGACTCTGCGCGACTCGAACACAATTTTGCACGGCATGGGTAGCGCTCGTTCCATTTATAGAACCAAAGTGTGCGGCATGCGACAATAACAACACTCAGCACGTCCACGTTGCAGAGGACTGCAGCCAGCTGTGCTGGACAGAGGACCCTGGGACAATCGTTAACCTCTGAGTGCGTTACCTCTCAAAACTCTCACACAAGCACGCACACTCGTTAAAATGCGTCTTCAGGTTGTTGTTCTCTGTTTGAATTCAGTGGAGGCGGGGGGTGGTGGTGCTTACTTCATCCCGGAGCTCGCCCGTGATGGAGGTGCGATGGAGGGCCGTGGCGGCGTGGAGGCCGTGCTGGTGTTGGAGGAGGTAGAGGAGGACGGAGGCTGGGGCGCACCAGACGGGGGCTTGGTGACCAGAGGCCCATCCTCATCAGAGGAGTTGTCCTCGGACGCTCCCAGGATGAAGGACGGCTTGGGCCCGCTGCCTTTGGAGGCCATCTTGGGGATGAGAGGCGCAGAAGGCTGCCTCTCTGCCTCTCCTTCGCTGGAGGTCTGCTCCGGTCGGGGGTCTTCTCCTGGGAATTCTGAAGCAGCACCTGCCGTAATGCCGTTGAGCTGAGCGCCGGCGTCCTCCTGGTCACCGGAGGCAGCGTTGGTGCATGTGGCTGCTGGGTGGGGGGGTGGTTCCCCCGGACCACGGCGGGCGTGTGCGTTAGTGGGCAGCGTGTCAGGCCCTACGGGGGCGTCCGCGCCGGCAGCAGGTGCTAGTCCTCCACCAGGCATTCCTGCCTTGGCCTTGGTGTCCAAGATCCAGCCTAGGAACAATACCAAGAGGCCTAATCCCAGCACAGCGAGAGGGAGCATTCACAGGCACCCTCTTGGGACTGCAAGGGGAAATAACGTAATGGATTACTGGATCATGAACCACAATAGCAATGCGTTTCCCAGCTCCACACATTTAAAGTAACAGCTCATTCACATCCTAGACCTTGATGAGGGATTCAATTACTTCTGAGCAACGGACATGGTTGGTAATCTAATGTAATGTGTGAGAGCGGTGTAACAGACGGCATCTTCCAACCAGTGAGTGGTAAACAGTTTATCTCTGGCAGCTGACAAGTGAGCCATATAGGATAAAGGTCAACACTAAGGCATGAGGTGGAGCAGAGATCAGCCGAGCTGGACTGCACAGATCTCAGCGACAGACGGTTTGGACGTTCACACAGACATGGCCAGGCAGAGGAAAGCCCCTTCGTGTCTAATAGAAAGTGAGCATCGATAAATTACTACAGCATTCAAACCTACATTCAAACCAATGCCCCAGTTGTCACAACGGGTCAGGTCAACATTTAGATATCAGATTGCATCAGGAAACGGTATCTATAAGGTAAAGTTAACTCTGGCAGTAATGATGCAATCCTGCAGAAACTTTGACACACTGAATACTACACTTGAAAGCAAAAGTACAATCAGTATCTGTATGACATAGTAGGATACTTTACTACGACCATCACTTCATAATATATCGCTGCTAATTTACGTATAAATGTCAATGTGACAAATCAGAAGTAGATAGGCATTATGTATTGCTGAAACTTAGCATTGGGTGTGTAGCTACAGGGACGCAAATCATAGTAAACATAACTTAAACATTAAAGTTGCGCATGCGCATGGCAACCTATGGGAACGTGTTGACAGCCAGCAATGAACGCCAACTACAAAAACATACTGGACCTAGGTTAAATTGAACGTTTCTTATATTTCGCGTCCACTTGTTACAGCAGTTTCCTTGATATAGCATCTAAGTGCACTTCACGATCGGCCACTATGTCTTTCATCGAAGTTTCAATCGTGAATGCAACCAGACGTGTCAAAAAAAGACGACCTACCGTCAAGAACCTTTTTAGGCTGCCCATCGCCTACAGCAGAGCTATGGTAAACATGTGGACCGTTCACGAGCGATTGGGGAACCTCCTCCAAACGGGGCGCGTTTTGTGGGCGGGGCCCTGGGCGGTCGGCTGTGGGTGATGCGTTCAAATATTACGTTCAAGTATTGCATATTTCGGACTTGTGGCTACAGCGGTCACTGCGGAATAGACATAATTCCTAATTCCTACATACAATGCAAACAAAATGCATAAATAATGCACAAAATGCAGTCTTCGCGTAATATGGGGCCAATACATCGTAAATCAATGCCGTTTTGATCATTCACATTATTTTCTAAATATGAATGGATACAGGTAGAATAATCTTTCCATGACAGTATGTCTGATCCGTCTTAACAATGTATCATTTAATGTCATTGTTTTCACTTCAATACTGGCGTGACATCGAGTTGTAAATATGGGACTCCTTCCATCGTTCCCGTCCATCCCACATGCCTTGAACGCATCAACCGATGTTGGGGCCATCGACTGCGTCACCGGTCTCGCGGGAAGCACTAGAAACGCGCCAAAATAAGAACACCATCACTGCGGCTGTCAAAGAGGGTAATGGCGAATAACAACATTACCGTCTAGTAAGGGTAGAGACCAGAATTATAATTACGTTTCTAGTTGGACCGTTAAACTAACATCTAAAAGACGGTGGTCTTCATTTCGTGGGCATAAGTTGGAAGAGCGAAGATGGTTCTGCAAAACACCGGACGGTACCGATCCGACCGTGGACCGAGCGGTGGAGCAGACCAGGACAACCAGCAGTAAGGCATTATTAACAGTCAACCACTTGTACTAGACGTTCACCTGAACATGATGAAAGTCTCTTTAGTTTAGAGATGGAGTAGTGTTGTTGTGTGAAGTACACGGAGCAGTCAACCCTAATAAGCTCATTAGAGATGCTTTTCGTTCAATATAGCAATGAGACTTGCGTTATAAACAAAGGGAACATGATATTTCATAGGAACAAGATCAGTCGTTTAAAATGTCAGTAATCATCAGTCACATATATTCTTTTGAAACAACTGCAATACAAAGTACTTGGATACACGTGAGAGGTAGTATTAAGTCAGACACCTCAAGTGACTGGAAGGAGAAAGCTAAACCAAAAAGGTTTGCTTTAAGAGGAGGTCTGTTTAGACCTCCTGTGATGGCTTACCAGAAGAGTTCATCACAACCGGTGTGTCGCCTGTGTGTGTTTTTCACCACCAGGGATGACGGGTCAGCGGTCAAGAGGCTGGAGCGCAGTCAGTTCACCGACGAAATGGACAGCCGCTTCGGGTTCGAGCGGATGAAGGAACCGGGGGAGAAGACCGGCTGGCTGGTTAACATGCACCCCGTGAGACCCTCCTCTGACCATCCTCTGTGTGGATAATTAAAAACATCAATGTGATGTAGCAGTGTCAGTAATGTCAAGTTGACCCTGGCTGTAGTATCTACCTTCTGTCTTCAAATGTGCATTGATTACTTCTCATATGGTGTGCATATAGATATAGTTACTGTTTCATTGTACTGTTTAAATCAGTATTATTTCTAATAATGTCCTGTATCTGCTGCTGTGAAACCAGAATGCAACGCTTACTGGCCTATGAATTGTCGTAGCAATATTTGTGTATGTATCTTGCTTAAGGTGGACTTTAAATTACACTCTGTCCGTTATATACTCGCAGACAGAGATCCTGGACGACGATAAGCGACTCATCAGCGCTGTGGATTACTATTTCATCCAGGAAGATGGAAGTCGATTTAAGGTGGTTTGATTCTGAGCTTCCAACATGGATTACTATGTTGTCGCCCATTACCAGCCATGGCCTCATGTCTATTCCTGCTTCAATCTGTTGCCTTTAG
>JAOPJJ010000008.1:17349761-17360764 GCA_027122795.1 Enchelyopus cimbrius
GTCCAAATTATCTTTGGACTTTAGCTTTCATGGGGCAAACCGCACAGCCCACTCTCACGATTTCCCATCGGGGAATTGTCTAGTTGTCTCTGTTGTTACAATGTACGCTGCTGTTCCCCGCATGACTTGAACGCATCACTGCGCAGAGTGGCATCTTCGGCCAACCAGAATTAAAGGTTAAGACAAAAAGATAAATGGAATAATACAAGTTCCGTGCTTCCAATAATGGACAGGGCGGCCAAAGAAAACGTGGACGAATACGAAGTGTCCGAAAGAAGAATTGAAGTTGCATGCGTATTTGGACCTCCTTTGCCAACATGATGCATGTTTTCTTTCCTTTTGGCACGTTTCAGTGTCCAAACCCATTCCTTGTGTCTGCGGCGTGTGCCGCCTGCATCGGCGGGAGCTTTCAGTATGGATACAACATCTCCATCATCAACACCCCCACCCAGGTAACACCTCAGCACCCGGACGGAATCGAGGAGGCGTTGTAGACTATGTCTCTATGAGACTATGTCTCCAATTATTTTATGCTCACTGGGCTGTTTTTATGATGTCCACATTTTCTTGTAGACTGTTGTTATTTGTGTGTGTGTGTGTGTGTGTGTGTGTGTGTGCGTGTGCGTGTGTGTGTGCGTGCATGTGGCTCTAACTCGTGTTTGTTCATGTTGTCTGCAGTCTGTGCAGAACTTCATCAATGAAACGTGGCTGGACCGATACCAGACGGTCATCTCAAAGCATTCCCTCACCCTGCTGTGGTCCATCATAGTGTCCATATTCACCGTGGGGGGGCTGGTGGGGGCGTTGGTCGGTGGAACCATGTCGGTCCGGCTGGGAAGGTGCGCGCCTCAGAGATGAGGGAGGGGATGTCTCTCAGTCTCAACATGCTGGAACTGTGTTTTAAATTGTGATGTTGACGAGTCATTCCTTTGTGCCGCAGGAAGGGGTCACTTTTGGCCAATAACGTGTTTGCCATCGTTGCTGCCCTGCTCATGGGCATCAGCCGCTCCACAGGGCTGTTTGAGCTGCTCATCGTTGGACGATTCTTCAGTGGATTAAATGCAGGTGAACATATTGTATAGTAGGACGTATTTTCCAATCTTTTGTCTTCTCTGTTTTGTGGGAGACTGAATTGTTGTGTTTGGTTGTCTTTTCCCAGGAATTGGTCTGTGCGTCCAGCCTCTCTATTTAGGGGAGATCGCCCCCACTGCGTTGCGGGGGACTATGTCCATGGGGACCTCTATCTTCCTCACAGGGGGGATCCTAGTGGGACAGGTCCTGGGTCTCAGGTGAGCGCAAAACCTCCAAGGACCTCTGAACGTTGTGTATACACCAGACCCATCTTTCTGGTTCCAGGGTTTCCTCTGGAAAACTAAGGGGTTTGAGGGGAACTCTTTGTGCTCGGTATTGGTTCTGTCCACTGAATGGGGCTTCATGGAAAGCAGAACCTGTTATTTGTTATTATTGTACAGTATACAGCTTAATATATGTAATTGTATTTAAATCTACTGGCTGGTATGACCACCAAATATCCTTTCAGGGATCAATAAAGTTATCAATCTATTCGTCTATCCATCTATCCATCCATCCTATATGCCACATTCTCGTTAGGATTTGGTTTTCTTGTGGTGCTGGATTCCCCGGGAGGCGGTGCGTCATTGTGAGGCAGCCCCCCCTTGTGTGTTTGCCCAGGGAGCTCCTGGGTGCGGAGCAGCACTGGCCCATCCTGCTCTCCACCACCTGCATCCCTGCGATCATGCAGCTCCTCACCCTGCCCTTCTTCCCGGAGAGCCCTCGCCTCCTGCTCATCGACCGGGGCGAAGAGGAGGGTTGTATGATGGGTGGGTGTGCACCGGCTCACCTTCGCACTGTGGGGGTCCGGGCCGTGCGGCTACAGGTTTTGAGTGATTCTCAAAGGACATGGACTCCACGGTCCACACCACCCTTTTGAAGTCCTCTTAAGATGTCTGAAGTGTTTTCGTGAGTTATTGTAACACAATGGGACCTTTTTCCCGGTTAAAGAAAGGTTAAATAAAAACATTAAATATAATAAAATGAGGACCATCTCTGTCCAAAACAACTGCTGTTTGTCCTCCAGGCTGCACATGTGACGGACTTCATCTTATCCCAGCATCGCTCTCTCTCTGCAGCCCTGAGGCGGTTCAATGGGCCTGCCAACTTCCAGAAGGAAAGGGACGATATGGAGAGCGAACGGATCCTGGCGGCGGAGGTCCAGGCCAAGAAGCCCTGGGAGCTCTTAAAAGACCGCAGTCTGCGCTGGCAGCTCCTCACCATCCTGGTCATCAACTCTGCACATCGGCTCAACGGAATAAACGCTGTGGGTCCAGATCTGAGTCAACAGCAGGGTTAGAGAGTAGTGAGGTTGAGGGTTAGAGAGTAGGGAAGAGACAGATGGAGTGTGTTAGTAGATGATGCTATGAGAGAGACAGGTAGAAAAAAGGGGTTATGTTTATGTTATGGTAGATAGGTGGAGTAACATGCGGACATACTTTTTTACAACATCTAAATTGAGACTTGGGGGAAAGCTAGCCGAACCGGGATCATTCTGGATTCTCACACCGAACCACCTCTCCGTATTCCTCCTCCAGATATATTTCTATGCAGACTATTTGTTCAAGCAAGCTGGTATCCCTGACGACAAGATCCCATATGTGACCGTAGGCAGCGGCGCCTGTGAATGCCTCACCGCCTTGACGTGTGTGAGTATGTGGTGGCAGTCTATCACACCAGCATGGGGGTGGGGGGTGGGAAAGCTGGCTGTTCCGGGGTCTCACGGCCGGCTGTGGCTCTTCCAGGGCCTGCTCATCGACCGCCTGGGGAGGAAGGTGCTGATCATCGGAGGTTACTATCTCATGTGCATTTGCTGCGTGGCGCTCACCTTGTCCATGACCTTCGAGGTGAACCACGCCCCTTGACATATGACAAAGCTAAATGATAGAAATAGACACGGCGCAGTTCAGGCAGAATCACAACCACATACAGGATTTATTTTTAATGTACAAAGTTGCTTTAAAAAAAGAATGTAGTCAGAACATTTATTTTTGTTATTTCTTCTCATCAGTATGCTAGTCCCGCCATACCCTATGTGAGCGTGGCGTGCGTTTTTGCCTTCATTCTGAGTTTCGGCTTGGGACCAGGTAACCAACTATCTAACTCATAACCCCTTAACTACCATAGTCTTCCTCAGTTCTACGTCTATGTTCAAAGTGCCCGTGGCCCTCTGGCTGTCTCACATGGTGGTCCGGCTCAACATCCGTCGGCCATGTTGTCTTTGTGAAGGTGGCGTGACCAACATCCTGAACACGGAGTTGTTCACTCAGACCACGCGCTCTGCGGCGCACGTCATCTGCGGAATCGTCAGCTGGCTCAGCTCCTTCGCCATCAGCGTGGTCTTCCCCTTCATAATGGTTAGTATTGCAGGACATTGTTCTCAATGGGAATATATGTTTTTGTTATTGACTTTTAAAGGTGGTGTAGGAAAGATGTATGCTTGTCCTGCCTCTTCTTGAGACCAGAGGTCCGACCAAACTCAAGGTCAATACAGAGCTGGTCCAAGGATGTCTACAGTGAGAATATAGACATGCACGGTTGTTTTAAGTTATAGGACAATAAAGGACTATACTATGAAATGGAGTTTATATGTGGAGGGTGTATGTATTCACCTTTCATACACGGTGGATTTGTGTGGTATGGTTTTGTAATCGGAAATGGTTCTATGTTTGTATGTTCGTTAAAACGTCATTACTTTACTACACTGTTTTTCCAACCCTCTGCAAAATAACGAATGACCGAATGAAGAGGCCTTCTGCTGCGGAGACAGTGAGTGTGTGTGATGTTTTACCCTGGCAGACGGGCCTGGGGGAGTACTCCTTCCTGGTCTTCCTTGTGGTGTGCTGCGGAGTGGGAACATACATCCTCATCATCGTGCCGGAGACAAAGGGTATAACCTTCCTGGAGATCCACAAGGCGTTCCAGTCGAGAGGGGACAAGGATGTCACGCTGAAGTTGACCGTGTAGTATACTTTCAACACTGCAGCGTGACGGAGTCTACCAGGTCAATAGGATAGACTCCCGATGTATTTTTAAAACATCAATATATACGTTAGTCAAACATTCCTTATTTCGTACCCCTTGTCCTATTGGTTATCTCCAAGTTTAATGCCAAAGTATGTCCATACGCTACATTAACGTCATCTTGCTTGTTTTAACTCGGGGCCCCCTACAGCTTCATTTAGTCTTCTTGAACCCTGACCCTTGATCTCTGACCTGTGTCTTACTGACCTGTCCTCATGTGTCCGTGGACAGTTGTCCAACTGTTAGTTATTCTGGGTCTGGGTCTGAAGAGCCTGCTGTAGTATATGATGTCATGTATGGAGATATATGAAAAAGGTGTTTACAATATAGACTACTTTATATACTTACTTTATATACTACTTTTATTAATGATGATTATAATTACATGTCATGCTTTAAAATTTATTTCATGCCTCATCATTCTTCGTAGTTGATAGTTATTCAGCCAGTAAATAAAACGTATGTTATATATAGTGGTGATACTAAATGATCAGTGTCAAATCCATTTTAAATGTTATTTTATGGGTTTTAGTTAGTACGTCGAGATAGTCAGTGAAACAAGAGGATTTCCAATTCCACTTAATAATTGAACTGCTGTATAACGGAGTGCCTCATCCGTCAAGACTATCGGTAGTAGTTTGTAAAGCATGTAGTCAATGCGCATGCGTACTTTCGATACAGTAGGCCCCTCCCACATCAATGGCGACCTCGAGATAATACCATGCTTGTTTGTTGACATTTTTTGTAATACTGAAGTTCCTTTAATAGCAATACTTAAATGTAAGCAACGATGTCACGACTCATTGTTAAAAACCTTCCTAACGGGGTAAGTCATACATCTACCAGCTACATCTATTGGTTTAGTTTAAATCTGATTTATAAACTACCGACGAACCAACTTGTCCTCTGTAGCGAGCCGAACACTGATGTAGACTCATGTTGTTTAATGATTAAAGATGAAGGAAGAGAGGTTCCGGGAATTGTTTGCTGCCATCGGAACCCTAACAGACTGCACCTTAAAGTTTACGAAAGACGGCAAATTCCGTAAGTTCGGTTTCGTTGGGTACAAAAGTGAAGAGGATGCTGTCAAAGCGCTGACACATTTCAACAGGAGCTTCGTGGACACCTCGAGAGTTACGGTGAGTTCACCTCTATTCATGCAGAACCTTTTGATGTTGACGTGACTGCAGCTAGCCTCGAAAACATCTTGAGATCTTGACACTATTTCCAGGTGGAGATGTGTAAGGCATTTGGAGACCCCTCCAAAACCAAAGCCTGGAGCAAACACAGCCAGCCTGCCGCACCGTCTGCCCCCACCGGTCCCAAACACACCGAGAGCCTGCAGGTAGAGTGAACCAGGCCATATATTTCCCTAACGTACCCTCTTAAATTCACATTAAAACAAATGAATCAAGTTTGACTGAAACAATCCCATTTCCCATTCCCTGTCAGCTGTGTTACTGCAGTTTGTTGAGGTGCCTTAACTGAAATGGTGCCAATTTCAGTGTTAAAATATTAGTTGTCTTCTGTATTTTTTACACAGAAAAAGAAGCCATCCATCAAGAAATTAGAGCAAGTATGTATGGTTCCCTTTGGTGTATTAATAGTCGTAAAGTCATTTATTTAAATGTCTCGTCAACACACACATTATGGCGGTTCATACTCTGCTTAAACAAGTACAGTGTGTTTGTCTCTGCTGTGTTCTACCTTGCTATTTTCTAAAAATTGCTCTGTTTTAATATACAGTATTTTCACGGCATGGCAGTTGTAAACCAAATCGGGGTGACGTGCATCAACCTCTGATCTCTTGTTTCTGTGTTGTCAGTTGGAGGCGGAGCCAGCCTTCAAGGAGTTTGTGTCGGTTCACACTAAGCGAAACCAGGTGCCCACCTGGGCCAACGACTCTACCCCTCGCCAAACCACCGCGAACACGGACAAGGAACCGGCTCGGGCGGCCAAGAAACCCGCCACCGACGACTACCTCAACTTTGACTCTGACCAGTCGGAGGATGAAGAACAGGAAGAGGAAGAGGAAGAGGAGGAAGAAGGAGCTAGTGATGAGAAAGGTAGACGGTCTGTTTCCATGTATGGACTAGAGCGGATGGGCATTACTTGGATGATGATGATGATGATGATGATGATGATGATGATGATAACAACCTTTATTTGGATATCACCTTCAAAGATAATTAAACACATTATGTAAAGATGTATGATTAGAGAGTTGTAGAAGAAAAAAACATTTTGAGAAATTGCAACAGTGTAATGTAAAAATAAACTCTGTGGATTGAGAGTCTAACATTAGTAGAGTAAATAACAAAGTGGAAGGATTCTCATTTTTGAATTTCCTACTTCTGGATGTAGGTGAACCCAAAGAAGCTCTGAAGAGCAGCCTGTCCGACATGGACTACCTGCGGTCCAAAGTGGCCTCCACAGAGGAGACCATGGTGGAGGAGGAGGAAGAAGAGGAAGAGGAGGAGGACGGGGACCATGGGGATGAAGAGCGCCCCCTTGGGGTTCAGGCTGACGGTGCCTATGAGAGCGGGGACAAAGACCACCTCCCCAAGACCAAGACCTCCTCCTCTGGTGTGCAGAAGAAGAGCAAGGCCAAGCAGGAGGTGAAGTATTATCATGGATTATTGCACACGATACTCCCTTCTTTTATCAACCCATCACCCTCATCTCACCTGCGGTCCGTGTTTTGTAGACGGAGCCCGCCACAGACTTCACGGTGAAACTGAGGGGAGCCCCGTTCACCGCCAAGGAGGTGAGCGGTCAGAGGCGTTTTAAATAGAAATAGTATTTTCTGGTTATTGTCGTCTTCCAGAACCAAGGTCATTTGTTTTGAACGACCTCGATGTAACGTCTTCCTCAACGATGACATGCTGTTTCTGTTGCCATGACAGCAACAAATACGAGAGTTCATGACCCCTCTGAAGCCGGCCGCCATCAGGATCGGACGCAACGAGAGTGGCAACAGAACAGGTGCGCTCAACATCTCACAAGATCTTTGTTGGCTGGTTGCTCTCCGTGGTGAACTGGCGTTGGTTCCTATGTTTTATGTGTCCTCAGGTTAACTCAGAAAGCGTGACGTTCTGTATTTCTGTCCTCAGGTTACATCTATGTTGATCTGCAGTCTGATGCCGAGGTGGAGAAGGCCCTCCAGAAGACCAACGACTACATGGGTGGGTTCTGCAGGTGTAACATGGTGGAACACGATCTGATAAATGTGTGTCGGTGTGTGTGTGAGACTCGCGCTGACCTGTGTGTGCGTTCAGGCGGACGGTATATCGAAGTGTTTCGCGTGGACTCGTCCAAGGACGGCGCCTGGAAGAAGAGACGGGAGAAAGATGCGGAGCAGAACTTCTCCCGCACGCTGAAGGTGGACGAGGAGGAGGAAGATGTGGCCGACTCGGGTCGCATCTTCATCAGGAACCTGCCATACACCTGCACCGAGGAGGACATCAAGAACCTGTTCACCCAACATGGTGGGCCGAAAGGTTTATGACCATAACACAAGAAACGTTGTGTGGTTCTCCAGAACTTTAACGTGAGGTCCGACTCCCCACAGGGCCGCTGTCTGAGGTGCTGTTCCCCATCGACAACCTCACCAAGCAGTCAAAGGGGTTTGCCTTCGTCACCTACATGATTCCAGAGAACGCTGTGTCCGCCATGGCTCAGCTGGACGGCCACGTCTTCCAGGTGAGGCGGACCCCCGGGTCCCCGGGGGCTGCGCTAGGGCACAGCTGGCATCAGCTGCCTTCAGGTGGACGTATCGATGGAGAACGTTAGCCAGCTACCTTGTAAGCTGCTGAGTGCAGAGTTTCTCCGCTCAATGCTTCTATACTGTGGTGGCACACTGCAACAAGTTTGCAGTTAGACTTTGATGGGCTTAATTGATCAGCAAATGGGAAATTATCTAAATGGGAAACTATTTGAAGAAGTGAGATGTCTGCATCTTCTTCTGATCATACCTCCTGCCTGCAGGGCCGCATGCTCCACCTGCTCCCCTCCACCCTGAAGAAGGAGAAGGATGACCCGGCGGACGCCACCGGAGGCTCCTCCTACAAACGGCAGAGAGATGCCAAAAACAAAGCGTCCAGTTCCAGGTGACCAAACATGCATCTGGTTGACACGTTAAGGACCCGGCGCCGTCGGGTGTGTGAACCGTGTTCTCAAACCATGAACCCATCTCTCTCTGACTCAGCTCCCACAACTGGAACACGCTGTTCGTGGGAGCCAACGCGGTGGCCGACGCCATCGCAGACAAATATAACACCACCAAGAGCCAAGTGCTGGACCACGTGAGTGGCTGGGCCGTGGGGTGAACAAGTACTCTCGTCTGGGATCACATGGTTCTCGTCTCCCAGGCGGTGGACACCATGGGCAGGATGCCCTCCAACACATCCCTGGGCTCTGCTCACACTTGCACTTATATTTCTAAGAAATTGATCATTTCACGCGTCATTAATATTTGAATCCCTTGAACGAGCTTGGCCCGCCGCCCCCAGAGGAACTCCTCTGCCGTGCGGCTGTGGTCGTGATGCCGGTTCTCCCTCTGCTGGTTCCGCCTGCAGGAGTCCAAAGGCAGCCTGGCGGTCCGGGTGGCCCTGGGGGAGACCCAGATCGTCCAGGAGACCAGGCAGTTCCTGCTGGACAACGGGGTGTCCCTGGACTCCTTCAGCCAGGTGGGGCTCAAACTGCTGACCATGTGATTGATGGTGTACAGGAAGCAGAATATATATACATATATATTCAATGTGTACATGCGGGTGTGCAGGCGGCAGCGGCCCGCAGCGCCACAGTGATGCTGGTGAAGAACCTCCCGTCGGGGGTGACCCAGGCAGAGCTGGAGGAGCTCTTCTCGCCCCACGGCTCCCTGGGCCGGGTGCTGCTGCCCCCCTCAGGGCTCACGGCCGTCGTGGAGTTCCTGGAGCCCACCGAGGCCAAGCGGGCATTCATGAAGCTGGCCTACAGCAAGGTGGGGGATGAGACGCATAGTCCAGAGCAAATAGAACACCAGCTCAGCGATTCATCTGGTTCCCATGCTAGCTGTTCTTCGCTCTTCATCACTAAAGTTGTCTCCAACTCCTCCCCAGTTCCGTCACATCCCGTTGTATCTGGAGTGGGCGCCTGGAGGGGTCTTTACCACAGCCCTACCTACACCAGGTACAGAACCTCATACAGAATCTAACAGAACCTCACACAGAACCTCACTCTCCTTCTACACCAGTTGCTGAACCTCAGCCTCTTCGTTCGTTTTCTTCATTTCTGCCAACATGTGTGTGCACCCAAAAGACATTCTATCTACTCTCTCCTCGGGTGGTGTAGAGGTGTCCGCGTCGACCGCTGCAGGGTCGCAGGGAGACGTGGCAATGAAGCAAGCGGAGGAGGAAGAAGAGGAGGAGGAGGAGGAGGAAGAAAGTGCTCCTGGTTCCACGCTGTTCATTAAGAACCTTAACTTCAGCACAACAGAGGAGACGCTTCAAGAGGTAAGCAGGGTAGAATTGTAATGATCGTCATTTATATACATACAAACACATTGTTGAGTAATGTTAATGTTTTTATTATTTTGCAGACGTTCTCAAAGTGTGGTAAAGTGACCTCTTGCACGGTCTCTAAGAAGAAGGATAAAACAGGTATGTATTATTATTTATTCATTTACCGGTATTTATTATCCGTACCATCGTTATTGCTATAGAAACGTTCCTGTATTGATGACAACAGACATATGATTCTATCATAGTTTATCAACAATGTCTTACTTATGGTAGTTTTACTGTACTTTGAAATAAGATGTTGTTTAAATAAATTCTACCACCCACCAGAAGGGGGCAACATCGTACTTCAAATATAAATGTGCTTCAATCATCCAAAACGTGGGCATCCTGTATGACTGCATACAGGATCTTCACCCTGAAAGACAGCAGAGGAATCTTTGTGAATATGTTAATGTCAGCAGTTCAGCTCCATAGCAACATCCCCATGTGATTTCTATTTCCAGGCAAGATGTTGTCCATGGGCTACGGTTTTGTTCAGTACCAGAAACCAGAGTCGGCTCAGAAGGCCATGAGGCTGCTCCAGGTACAGAGACCTCTACACCTGAGAAGAATTACTCTACTTCTTGCGGTTGATCATATAATAATACTCACTTTAATCCTTTTCATCTTAGTTTTGTTATTTTCAAAAAAGAATTCCTTGTGCATTTGTACTTTGACAAATTACATCTCAGATATTATGCCATCCAAGGGTTCATATATTTGAGCTTTATGAAGTTTGTTTCAATTTGAACATTTCTGACTGAACTTGACCCTTCTCCCCTTCCATCCCTCCAGCACTGTTCTGTGGATGATCATCAGCTAGAGCTCAAGATTTCTGAGAGAGCCACAAGGTAGAAGGAGGAGTAACATTCCCACGGTGTTGATCACTGGGTTAAAGCGAGCCTCCCTGCAGGGTCCAGATCAGTGGTGTGAACCGGTCTTCTTTGGTACCCCTTATCTCCAGGTCCGCTCAAGTCACCCGCAAGAAGAAGCAGACGGAGAAGAAGCAGACGGGAACCAAGATCCTGGTGCGCAACGTCCCCTTCCAGGCCTCGGTCCGCGAGATCCGGGAGCTGTTCTGGTGAGTCCGCGCGGTCCTCGGAACCAGTCCTGCTTTGTATTTGAACTGAAGGTTACAGATTAGATTATAATTTTATACTCGCATCGCTACTACTTGCATCATATTTACGGATATATCTTCAGATTTTATTTTGTATTTATTATCATTATGCAGTTTATACTTTCTTTAAAATTATGATTTGTTTACAATTGTAGTACTTTGCTGTTCTACAAGAAATATATAATAATGATCATTAGTACCATTATTTAGATTTCAAATTAGCTTCATGTTATTATTCATCTTAATAT
>JAOPJJ010000008.1:17394083-17408042 GCA_027122795.1 Enchelyopus cimbrius
AGGTTTCCCCCATGCTTCACCCAAACAAATTACCCCCCCCCCCCCCCTCCTCACCCTGGTGCCATTGACTCCATATCACAGTTCAAAACTACTCTCAAAACTCACCTTTTCAAATCTTTCTTAGCTAATAAAGTCTTTTTTTTTACTTTTATTATTTACTTGTAAGGTGACCTTGGGTGTTTTGAAAGGCGCCATAAGTCCAATGAATGATTGTTGTTATTATTACTTACTTTGCCGTGGTGAGCAGCACAAACAGACTGACCATGCTGTTCTCCAACGTGTTGAAGTACTGTGCGGAGAGAGAGAGAGAGAGAGAGAGAGAGAGAGAGAAAGAGAGAGAGAGAGAGAGAGAACCAACATGACCAACCACACATAAAGTCACATGAGCAGAACATCAGAGCCCAGGCTGACTTACCGGGTCAGAACTGTTTGGGGAGAAGAGGCAGAACCCTGAGGAAGCACAGAGAGACCGGTCAGGAATCCCTTGGTATAGGAACCAGAGTGCCGATCGGGACGAAATTTTCTGTCCGAGCCCGGCCTGCGTCCGACAGAACAGTAACCGAACCTGACCCGAGCCCGACAGGCATCAAGCTTTTTATGTTCGAGCCCGACACGGATAAAGTCTTATCTTTTTTCATACTAATGACACATTTACGCACATTAACACATTTACGCACATTCACGCATTTACACGCAGATGTGACCGAGCCCGACCCGAACCCGAGCATCATTTCTAAATATTTGTCCAAACCCGACCCGGCCCGCCGGGTACCGTCGGGTACCGTTGAGCTTGGGTCGGGTATCCATCCACTAATAGGAACGCATGCCTCGTATAGACCATGCAATGTAATACAGGAAAACCAGTCTGGTTCCTCACCCAGGATTGCAAAGATGACCATGAAGAAGAGCAGCAGGAGGAGGATGTCGATGAAGGGCGGGAGTGACTGGAAGATCTGCCGAAGGTTTCTGGTTCAATAAAGGTCAGAAAGGTCAGGATCGGATGGTGTTCTGGGGCCGTGTTTGTGTCGTTATGTGCTCATCGTAGTGGCAGTACCTGCGCACAGCGCCACAGTATCTGCAGTCCACCAGGAATATGGGCCTCAGGGCTCTGGTGACCCGCAGGTGAGACGTCTGTCGGATCAGGACCACGATGGCCTCCACGAACTGGAGCAGCAACACACAGGTCTGGGGCAAGAGGGGGAGCACACATTGGTGGAGAAAGGTTGGCATTCACTGGGAACCTCCAAGTTTGGTAGGTCTGGTGGTGTGCACATTGATTCAACTGGAGGGGAAAGAGGTATTGGAGCACCACGGTTCCCGTGTCTGGTTTCATTCTCCATTCTCTCTCCAGTTCTCACACCCTGCCTACCTTCACCATGGTCCTCTTGTGGCGTATGAAAGTGTCGAAGCCCAGCCAGCGCAGCTTCATGCACAGCTCAAACGCCACCATGACCAATGCCAGGAGCTCCAGCGTGGCGTGCACCTGAAACACAAACATAGTCCTTTAATAAATCTTTCCCATCTCTTTCTCCATTCCTACTTCTGTCCTGTGCCTTCGTTCCGTCTGGGGTTCAGCGAGAACCACACCGAGCGTATCGTCCGCCCTGGTGGCTAGGTGTCTCTGTCACTCACATAGACATCCAGGCGTAGCGAGGGCACGGCCGGGGCCTCACACAGCGACAGCACCATCAGCAGCAGCCCCGTCACCAGCTCCATCATGTAGAACAGGTGGTTGTGGGCGAACAGGTACGCCGCCAAGGCCTTGGGGTTCCGCGGGTGGGTGAAGAACTTGTCATTGTTCTCGCCTTCCTGTGTGGAATGAACGTTTAGGAACGCACGCAAATAAAGGTGTTAGCGTTTGCATGGCTGAAGCTTGTGACTGTAGACAAGCAACCCAACACAGCCTCTTATGGGTGTCAAAATAACAACAATATGGTGACGTCAAGACACAAAATATACAAAATGTGATGTGTGTGAGCGTTTGGCAGCCGCCTTGCTCAATGGCAGTGACAGAACTATGAACCTGACATGTGTGGGAGGAAACCCACATGAACACGGAGAACATACAATCTCCGGTTTGAACCCGAGACCTGATTAGCATCAGCGCCAATCACAGTGCCAACCCAGAGTGTAAGTACCTGAAGGTAGATGGCGGCCTCCTGGTAATTCATCTCCCAGCTGTTGCGGAGTGATGCATTTTGGGACGTGTAGTTTTGTGGTCCCGGGGTTGGAATCACTGCATTGTTCACAACGTCATAATTGCCTCCTCCATCTGGAACATCAAAGGGAAAAGAGCTGTTGACAAAGAAAGATGCCTGAGTCCCACGCTGTGCGCCGTGGAAACAAAGCAGACAGCGGCGTGCTCCTACCAAAGCTGTTCAGTTCGTGGTCTGTAATGATGGAAGAGAACACGAGCGGACTGTCGCCACACATCTGTTGGGAACCAGATGTTTCCGTCTGCCCGCACCAGCCCTTCATAGTGCACCACAGATGAGTGTATGTCCACCGCGACCGACTTAGGAATCCTTAAATGCTCCAGAAGGTAAACTCTCTGCGGTCCACAAAGAGGAGTCCGGCCAGGCAACCATACCCCCCAGTACTGACCCACACACATCCAAGAAGGACTGTCACAGCTGGACAGTCAAAAGGTCTACACACAAAAAACTGTCAACAATGCTTCTTAATAAGCCTTCTATATACAAGAAGCCCATTATACAATGAAGTCCTCTTTGCGCGGCCCGTAGACTGTGGAGATGGAAAGCCTTCACTGCGTCCGTGATCAGGTGCTGATACCAGCACCAATAAAGGTCCCGGCAGTAAAGCCCTGAGCTTTGACCCTCAGCCTGCTGTAAGTGAGTCAATGTGAACATGACAACACCCGTACAGCAGAGCAGCCTGCTCTCTACACTCTGACGTCACAGGCTGTACTAACAAGTCCCCTCCCTGCCGCAGGACTGTCCCAGAACAAGGGAGGGATGCACCAGTTGGAGCGCTGGTCTGCTTGTTCCAACTTTGAACACACACTGCCACTAGGCCCACAGCTGGGTACTGCAGACCCCTGAATGTGACCACAGACCTTGTTTCTCCTGTACAAGCATGTTTAACCAGTGTAGAGATTGCAAGAACAGCCAACAGTCTCTATTTACTTAAATTCTTTGTAATTTCCTCAATTTCACTGTTGAGCGATGTTTACTGCGTCCTCCCCAATCTATTGAGCCTTGTGTTGCCATTCGTTCCCCAACTCCTTCATGGTTAAATACTGACAGGGAACCGTTCTCACACTCTCAATGCTCCAAGTGTCCCCATAGCAACCCTCGTCTCCATGGTGAAGAAATTAAAGAGAGAGGGAGATGGGCGATGGGTGACCGTCCGCAGCAGAAGCGAGCCCAGCAGCAGAAGACCATGGTGGTTGCAGGTCGTCCAGCCAGGGTGACCGCTCTCGTCTGCAGTAGAGTAGCTACCCCCCCCCGGCCCCCCACCTCTTGTTTGTTTCTGAACAATACCTGGTGTGGAGCTCCGCGTCAACACCATCATGAGGCCAGTGGGCCACCCTGGGTCTGGGCTGGGCCTGCCGTCACCGGGCACCAGCGGATCAACTCTTCTTTTAACGCTGCTCTTCTTTTAAGGACATGACTTAATGTCTGCTGTACACCCCTGGCATGTCAGAGGGCTGGATTCAGTCTCCGAGGTCCCTGGCGTTGGCCAAACTCACTCCTTAGCGTCGCGCTCGCTCTTACACAAACCAGCAGCCGGGCCAAGCGGATCTTCTGCCTGAATGTCACCCCTCCCCAGAAACGGCTGAGAAGCCCTTTTCCCTTTCCCCTTTCCCCTTTCCGTTATGCTTCCACAGGCAAAAATGAAAGCCCGGCTAGTCACACATGACCAGAGGCTGGGTGTTGTCTGACATGGACACACCACAAACATGATGCCTAGGGGGGAGGTCACTAAAATGGTTTGCTGAGACTGCAGTTTTCTCCATTGGTCAGTTGGTAGTGAATATGAGAGAGGGAACACAAAGAGAGGGTAGGCTTACTACACAGAATGGACGCATGCGTGCTGCTGCACACGTCAATACAGCTTGGTGGCCGTTTTAGACAACGTGTGGCCTTGGCTTTGAAGAGCCGACTCAACAACAGAACTTCAAACGGTGCCTCCTCGTCATTTCCCCCTCTGCAGAAGGACTACCACACCAGTAACGCTTCCTAAACGGAGTTCCCACTATATAGGATCGACTAGGTGGGATCTGTGTAGTTTAGCCAAATATGTCTAGACAGAGTCTTCCCCACAAGAATCTGTCTAGACAGATTTGGCTAAACGATTCATGTAAACAAAGACATTGCCCGGTACAACTAGTGGTTCTGGGACGACCAGTGAACGCCCCCCAGTGTGCAACTTGATCAGATGAAGAAGCAGAATGGTATGCTTACTTTCATCCGCCCTCTCGGTCTCCTCACTCAGGAGTCCACTGTTGGCCTCGTCCCAGGTCAGGATGAGCGGCACGTCGTCATCGGTCTCCATGATAACTCAGCGATCTGAATGTCGCTTCAATGTCTGCAGTGCAATCGCTTAGGGTTGATAATGCAACAGTTAATAATAAAAAAAAAGATGCGACTTAACCTCCTCTAAAAACCCATCCCAACCCTGGGAGATAGGACTGATGCATCTGTCATTGTCCCGCCGGTCCGATGTCATTCGCACCAGGCTGCAGTGTGTTGAGCTCCCGCATGAAGTCTGTGGTCAGAAGTTAACCCCGACGCTATTTCAGCTGTATCCGGTGATCACTATCAGCAGACCCCACACCAATGTAGATAATAAACATCCAAACGCAGACTTGTGATGTACTACAAACAGCGTTTATGAAATACGACAGGGAGGCGCTTCACGACACTCCGCGACGAGATACGGCCGGATGGATGTTTCAAAATAAAAGTCAGTGTGGTATCATAGCAACAGTGATAAAGAAACGTCAACAGAAAATGTTGACGTTTTCCGCCAACGTGATTCACTTCTTCAAGACAACTTAATGCACACTTTTTGATCCAGAATATCTGTCAAGATCTATTTGTGTTTAAAGGTAGGCAATGTTAAAGTTCACATCACATATTTGCAGAGGAATGGATGGCAAACATTTAACCTATTTGTAGTTCTAAAAGTTATTTTGGTTATAAGTTACATTTGTATTTCATAATAGTCTATTAAATCAGCCAATGAATATCAACACACTGTTCAACTCTCAACATTTACACATGTATTTGTATCTTTTATTTGCTTGCTTATCAATGTACAGTACCAGCAACATGTCCTCAGAGGTAAAGACCGTAGCACCAGGGCCCGGTCCAGATCCAGCATTAGTCTGCCAGGATTCCATCAACATCCTGGAGCCATCCCAACAGAAGCTGCCTAGCCTGGAGGCCCAGCGAGTGGCAGATGTGATGGAAGACTGCCTCCAGCGGGTGGAGATAGTGGCCATGCTTCCTGCTGTGCTGCGCAACCTCGACCATCTCTCTCCGAGCCTGAACGAGGAGCTCGCCGCGGCTCTGAGGGGCCACAGGCTCTTGGTGGAGAGACTAGACGGGTTGGAGGGCCCTCCTGGGGGGATACAAAGAGAAGGAAGCGATGAGGTGGCAGAGCGACCAGGGTCTGAGCTGGAGAGGGCTTTCCAGGCCTCCTTAAAGAACGTGCTGAGGAAGCTCCGGGACCATCCAGCTGACCTCTGGGCTGTGAGGGCAGAGGCGAAGGCAGGAGGCGGGTGGGAGGGTGAGGCCATGCAGGGTCTGATCCAGGGGCTCCAGGGGCTCCAGAGGATAATGGTGGGGCGGCTGCTGACCGACCCAGCGACGGAGAGGCACCAGGCCCGGCACGTCCAGGACCTGGCTCAGCGACATGAGGACAACCTGGAGGTGCTCGTCCTGCTGGAGGAGAAGGTAGCGGCCATCACCAAGGAAAAAGACGCAAAGGTGAAGGTCCAACATTTCAAAACAACACCACACCGCAATGTCAGCAGATGTTATAACATTATCATAGAAACTTTTTGGTTTCATTCCAAAAGGTTTATTTGCTACTCTCCTTTATTCTTCTACCCCAGTAGCCAGCCTTATGTGGATATATTTTATATAGTTTGCTTCATCAGGATTTATAAAGTGTCATCTTATCTCCAATTCTTCTCACAGCATCTCATCTAGTGTTGCACTCAAGTGACGAAATGTCTCGCTGTAGATCTCAAAGAGGAGCGCCGTGATCGCCGGGCTGCAGAACTCCGTGCAGCAGATGGAGAACCGCTCCAGGGACTTGGACTTGGTTGTGTTGCGGGCAAAGCAGGAAGCAGAGTCGGTCACCAAGGCCTGGGAGGGAAAGCAGGCGTGCCTGCAGCGAGACATCGATGCGCTCACCCTCCGGCTGAACACACTCGTCCATGAGAACTTTGAGAGTGAGAGAGTGCAGAGAAAGGTACTGCAGCAGGCCATACTTGGAGGACTTCAAAAGGCCCTTACGTACTTTAAAACATGTGACATGAGTGGTGGGTTCATGGTGTTTCTTCTTACTTCCTGGTAGAAAAGATCTAAGGTGGAAACAGAGATTGAAAACTGGTTCCAGAAGTACGATACTGATATGGGGGAGAAGCAGGTAAAGACCCTAACTTGTTGGCACATTAAATGACGTCGACTGTGCTCAAGGTGCACATGACGCCATGGCAACACAGCTGTGAAAATGTCATGCATATCTACGACCACCTCCTCCCCGGCAGACAGAGCTTGAGGAGGTGGGGGCAGCCTACGAGGAGGAGAAACAGGAGCTGAAGGAGTTGGAGGAGGCGTACAGTGTCCTGGCGGTGGAGTACGACCAGATCATGGAGGAGCGGAGGCGGGCGGAGGAGGAGCAGAGGGAGGCACTTCGGGAGCTGGGGCTGAAGACGGGCGGAGCCGTGGTCATCCAGGCCTGGTGGAGGGGTCACTGCGTCCGCAAGGCTATGAAGGCCAAGAGCAAGAGCAAGAAGCCCAAGAAAGGAAAGGGCAAGAAGGGCAAATAGACACTTCGACCAGCAATGGTTCCCTGATGGCGATAAACAGCAACCTAATGGGCCTTAATGGGCAACAATCATTCATTTTACCATTTCATCGATAATGAGAAAATAAATGGAAAAATTAACTGCAAACGTTTTTTGTTTTTTATGGTGCCAGTATGCGCAGACGAATAACGTTTAATGAATACAATGAAATAATTCCAGTCGCCCTGAGTGCATTTGAAAAATGTTCATCTTTCATCCTTCAACAGTCAGTACAGATGTTTGGTTGAAAAGACCTTCGACCTTTGTTGAAAAGACCTTAATGATAAATATTATTATTAATTAGGTGCGCATATGTTTCCATACATTGTTTTATATAATGTTTATTATATATTTGTATATTATTTCAGAAGTCATATATAATGTAATATTTACATAATTATACATTAGAATCACGCTTATACTTTCTTCCTGTCGCCACTGGGTGGCACCTTTAAAGGCGAGAACATCTTTGAGTGGGCGTGGTCTGGCGTCATGGCGTCACGGCGTCATGGCGTGAAAAACTGCTCGGCGCAATTTTTTGAACGCCGCCCGGAAAGAGCCATCTAACGTGATCCCATCTCGTCATTCACAAGACTTAACAACATTAAGGCCATTCTGTATCAACATAAGTGCTGAAAGAGGTGCGTAAATCTATAATGTGGGGTACAATCTCTGGACCCAGTGGTCAAAGTTACAGGACGTTTCTTCCAGTTATTTTTCTCGGTCACCTGAACCAGAAAAACAAAGACCTTCGAACTGCGGAGTTTAGCTAAGCAGCTAAAAGATGAGTCGCTACATTGAGAATCCCTGTGCAAAACCTACACTAGGGGGACCGGATTTCTCGAACCACCTACCGGGTCGCTGTACACCTTCACTTTATTGTGATATATTAAGATAATGTAGACTATGCTGGCGCTGCGCCAGGGCAGTGTCATTGCATCGTGAGAACCGTGAGCTAACCATCTCAGAAGAAGTGTCGTGAGCGTCCCGAACTGGTCTTGTCGGGACACGAGACTCTGTCCCAGTAAAACCGGGGGACGTCTACTCACCCTAACCTACACCCTTGATATTTTTGTGGCTTTATACAGGGTTCCCGCGGGGTCTTAAAAAGTCTTAAAAGCATTGAATTTATGAATTTGGAAATACATTAAAAAGACTTCAAAAAGTCTTGAGTTTTGATATCTTTGTCTTAAAAATTCTGCAGTATAACTTCTCCGTATCGTATTCTCCTCAAAAGTTTCATTCGTCCACCGCTATTATTGTGATTAAATAACGCAGCCTAAATAGGGTGCTGTGCTGTCTGTACATCATTCTTCCATAACATTTGTTTGAGAAATAAATGAACAAATAAAAAAGAAAAGTTTTTCTTTGCCGGTAGGTCTGTGAAATAGGCCGTGAAATAGGTATTACGTTTTTATATACATGGTCTTAAAAGGGTCTTAAAAAGACTTGAATTTGACTTGAAGAAACCTGTAGGAACCCTCTTTATAATTAAACTTAGGGTATTATTGGTTTGTTTAAGTGTGAAACCTTTTGCCGCACAGAGCTTCTTCTGAGATGGTTAGCAGTAACGTCTCATCTCACATTGTAAAGTTTAGCACACATGCAGTGGTTCCGAGGAATATGCACGTAGCGACAAGAGCGCTTGCTGGGCCAGTGATATGATTTGTAATGCACTCGACTCGGGTCTGCTTCTCCTCAGCCAGGATGAGCGTCTCCTCCACGCCCATCCCCCGAGTGTCCCAGTGGACCCCCTCCCTGAAACAAGGCAGTAAGGGCATGTCCCCCGTGTCCTGCAGCAGCCCGCTCCTCGCTGCCTTCCCCGGCAACGACGATGAGAAGGAGAGACGTCAGAGACGAAGGTCCAGGGTCATCGACCTCCAGTCCGCCGGCGACTCGTCCTTCAACGACTCTGCGTCTCACAGGTTAGGGCCGGGGGAATCCTGTCTCCATCACCTTATTGCGGGGAATTGTCATGAACTAAAGTGTGTGTATTTATGTGTAGTGCTACAGGAACCCCCGCAGCGATTCCCAAATTGTCCAACGCGCAGATTTCGGAGCACTACTCTACGTGTATCAAACTGTCCACTGAGAATGTAAGTGTTGTTCACACTTGTTTGTCTGTCGACTATTTATTGTCATTTAGCAGACACTGCAGGGCTGAGAACCAACTTGTTCAATATGAAATGAACATATAGAAAATATGTTATGTCTTCCTCAGAAAATCACCACAAAAAATGCTTTTGGGCTTCATCTGATCGACTATATGGCAGATATTCTCAAACAGAAGGATTCTGAGATCACAAACTTCAAGGTACGTCTTGTGTCCCTGTTCCCTTACTGGTGGGGATGTGCCTGGCCCTCCATCTCTCTCCGTCTATGTACGGTACCTACTTTCTAGAGGCTTCTAAGAGTTCTTCTACGGTGTGTGTTTGTCTAGGTGGCGGCGGGAACGCTGGACGCCAGTACCAAGATCTACGCAGTGAGGGTGGATGCGGTCCACGCCGACGCCTACCGGGTTCTGGGCGGGCTTGGCTCCGAGACCAAAGCTGTAGAAGGTCAGAACCTCGACTGAATCCATCACCTCTGATACCCTTACATGTATCCGCTAATAACAAGCAGTTTTTGTATCCATTTAAACGTGTGTGTGTGTGTGTGTGTGTGTGTGTGATGGTAACAGCAGCGGATGGGGATGAGGGAGGGAGTGCGGCGGGTGATGAAGCCCAGAAGCAGACAAAGAAGAAGAGGCCCCCCAAGAAGACGGTGGAGCAGAACCTGAGTAACCTCAACAGCTCTGAGTCCGAGAGGAAGTGTGAGGTGAGTCTCTTCTTATGGCCAATGAAAGAAGCTGGGTAGCTCCTTTAAACACACACATCTCAAACGGACCGATGGGCGGACTTCTGCGCCAGCAGCAGCTTTGTCCAACCGTAACGCGGTCCCGTGCGCCCCCCCCCCCAATCCCCTCCACAGGTGGACCCCATGTTCCAGCGCATGGCGGCGTCCTTTGACGAGAGCAGCACCGCAGGGGTCTTCCTGTCGGTGCTGTTCAGCGAGGACAGCCGCTGCGAGCTCCTCTTCCCCTCGCACCTCACCCTGCTCAGCTCCAGACCCCCTGCCAGCCCGCCGCCCCCTCAGCTCGTCCCCACGGCTCCCTTCATCGGTACGTCCAGACCCCAGTCCCTCCTTCTGTCTGTCTTATTCTCGTTGTACTTCAGCCGTGGAAACGTTCAGGCCGAACGCCAGTGTGACGTTCCTCTGATCAGGTCAGAAGGGGATGCATTTCCCAGAGGGAAATTTAAGGCATTGAACGTAGGCAAATACGATAGAAATTTGAATTTAGAATGGACCATCAAATAAACGAAAGGGACTGTATCCGACCCTAAGGATGCTCCTTGTCACCACAGGCGGTCTGCGGCAGGTCACAGAGAAGGCTTCCATCTGCCCCTCGCTCAAGGACTTCTCCTTCACCAACTGGAAGCCAGACCAGGTCGGTCCAAATGATAATGTGTGAATGGTGGCCTGAGAATGTGTCCTTGGGTCAACCCCACCCGGAGGCCAGCAATGGTTTGTTCCATTTCAAACGATTTAGTTTTTTTTTCGTCCCCAGACCATGAACCAGATGCTGGAGAACATCAAGCGGGGCGAGCACGTGTTCGACCTCAATGCCGACCCGGAGCCGGACGATGACGACTGCGGGGACGCAGGTCAGGACTTCGATGGAGACTTCGAGGAGGGTGGCGATGACGGTTCCGGGGAGCTGAGGGAGGGCTGCGCCATGTCGGGCTCCGGCAGGGGACGGTGAGAATCCCGGCAGGAAGTTGGAGCACTGTTGTTTCTCTATGTCTTGCACTCAGCTTTTATCGAACTAGTAGAGCCCCCTACAGGTTGGTAGTTTAGCTACAACTGCAGAAGCCTCTTTGTGGACGTCTTTGAGGTCGCTGAGATGAGGTCATCATCATTGAATCATATCCCTTTAGAGACCGCTTTCTAGAAGGGTTTAACTAATGCAGCAGGATAGTTTACTAGTTGGCGTGTTGGACTTTCAACCAAAATATGTCCGGGTTCAAACCCCAGTGTTTAGTGGTAAGTAACTGGTGGTAATTGACTTGTCAAAGTGCCCAACACCATTTGAAGGTGTGTGTGTGTGTGTGTGCAGGGACGTGATTCCCATCGGGGAGGGGGACATGGCCACCATGTGCATGCAGCTGTCCTCCCAGCCCATGGAGTACTCCTACTTCAGCCCCCGCACCATGGCCAACTGGGCGGGGCCCGGCTACTGGCAGTTCAAACCCAAACACAAGCGTGAGTGTGAACTGGGCCGCACACCCGGGGGGTGTCGGATGAAGTAGAACTATAGAAGTATGATGGGTGCCACCATGACTGGTACTGATCTTAAAATGGTTTTCACATCACAAGTGGTGTAGATTTCCAGACAACTTTTTTTTCTCAGTTGTTACTCGTTTGTTCTAAAAGAAGCGACTGCCTTTTGCATCGGTGAAAAGATTTTGTAGAGTTAAAGGTCCTTATCCTGTTGGCTAATTAAAGATGTATGTTAAAGAGGTTAAAAAATGCTGTGTAATATTGTGGCTCATTACCAGTGTCTATCGGTGCATTAAAGGCGTGTGTGTATTAAAGGTTTGTGTGTTAAAGGGGTAATGAAAGGGTTATTCTTTGAATTCAAACTGTGTATTCTATTCTTCTCCAAGTGGACCACCAGCCCGAACGAGAGACTCGCAAGAGGAAGCCCAAGAAGACCTTCGAGTTGGACTTCAACGAGGACGTCAATTTCGACACACACTTCCGCACCACAAGGGTAAGGATCCCCCCCACACACACACGCACACACACAGACACGCACACATCTAGTCAATGTGAAGAGCTAGAGGAAGGCCTAATGGTTGGCCATTCATTGGATCATTGAAAAGTACGATGCATGTTTAGTTTAGAATAAGGGTATTTACCCCTCAACACTGCTGAGCTCCCCGGTCCCCTCTCCTCACCCCACAGTCCGCCACCACCACCAACAAGTCGGCCCTCAGCTCCAGCAACAAGAAGAACACGCTACCCTCCGACTTCCAGTTTTCCCCGGAGACCCTCTCGCAGCTCAGCCTCAAGCCCTCCTGCATGGTACGGTTTCACCCGTTCCACTGCGGCTGCAGTCGCTGGCTGCAGTCGCTGGCTGCAGTACTCTGTTCTGACCCCCAAGGGGCACAATTCTGCTAGTTAGCTTGTAGCGGCAACTTATTCTTTGTTTTTATGAGTGTGTGTGAATAATGCTTAGTTTAAAGGTGTCCAGCACCCTGAGTTACGCTTCTACAATGGCACGGAAATGTCAAACATGATGGTACCATCATCATTTAGATGTTTCTGTACTTCAACCGTGGATACCTACGCTATTCTTAAGTCAGACTTGATGAAACAAGTGATGCTACAAATGAGTCCTTGGTTGATGGGTTCAGACCTCATTTTGCTCAATGTTATATTCTTAACCATGGCGGTAATAATTCCCCTTGTGTATTTCTGATGCTAGTCGCGCCAGGAAGGGCCCAAGCGTCTGTCCGGGGACCTGGGCGAGGGCATCGGAGACTACGACTACAACAACGCCAACGACACTGCCAACTTTTGCCCCGGCCTGCAGGTCAGACCCCTCTTTTTCATTTTTTTATTTAACCAGGTAATATCCGTTGATCAGGATCTCTTTCACAAAGATGACCTGGCCAAGAAGGCAGCAGCACACGTCATAAACGATACAAGAAAAACATTTACAAAAATAAGTTAAGATAAGAGTCAATACATCCTCAGCATCCATGTGCAAATTGGTCTATGGTTAAAGACCTGAATTTAGGGCACAGATTACAATTCAGAGACACAGGCACTGTCTGATGTCTGGAGCTGTCTGGTCTTACTGGTGGCAGGGGGCCACCTCCTCCATGCGTTAACGCCTACTTGGTACACGATGGCTTGAGTCACAAGCTGTGGTCAAATAGTCAGATGGGCGCTGCTCCGCGGATGGCCATGTGGAACTGATGGACCAGTGAGCCAATGTTCCAGGTTGTCTCTCACGATTTATAGTGGCTCAGATTGAATGGGGTCTTATTTTATTTGATGGGAAATGTATGCGAGTTGTTGGTGCAAAGTCTTCATCTCTCTCTCCCCCCAAGGCCATTCATACCACTGGAAAATATTTGCTATTTTGTAGGGAATATGAACTCTTTTATTGCCTGTATGTCAAGATAACAAGACTTTTGTTTAGGTTGAGATGCATAGGGAGGCTAAAGGAGCTAGCATTCACATTAGCCTGAACACAAGTGCATGTCCTCCCCGTTCCCTCCACCAGGGCGGCGATAGCGACGATGAGGGTGAAGGTCTGGGGGCGGCGGACGACACCCAGCCCTCTGTGGACGAGGGCACCACGTCCTCGCAGGACCCCGACGGCCTCTCCACCTACGGAGAGAACGACATGGTGCCGGAGCCCCACAGGGTGAGGCAGCGGCCGTGTTGGAGCCAGCCAGCCATCCAATCACAGCGCTCGCATAGCCGCTTTTGAAACCATTGCCTCCTACGTTCACATACTAACAGTGGTCTATAACTCAAATACACGGCGGTTAGGGTTTGAATCCGTGTGTAGCACCAACTGATAGAGCAAGGTGTTGACACTGCTGGGGCTTGACATGCGGACGCTTAAGTGTGAACCTTCTTTAAATGTTGCTTCTTCAGGTGAACAAGATTGAGATCAACTATGCCAAGACGGCCAAGAAGATGGACATGAAGAAGTTGAAGAACAGCATGTGGTCTCTGCTGACCGACAGCACGGACAAGTCCAAAGAGGTAATGAACGAATGTGTGTGTGTGTGTGTGTGTGTGTGTGTGTGTGTGTGTGTGTGTGTGTGTGTGTGTGTGTGTGTGTGTGTGTG
>JAOPJJ010000008.1:17480630-17503754 GCA_027122795.1 Enchelyopus cimbrius
CACACACACACTCACACACACACACACACACACACACACACACACACACACACACACACACACACACACACACACGTACACACCGTGTGCTGCCGCGCATGACTCGTTATAGAGATGTTTGTTTATGTTGTATCGCGGTGTATGTATGCCTGCTCTTGGTCTCTATGAAACACACACACAGACACACACACACACACACACACACACACACACACAGGTGGACGAGTTCATTATCTTAAAGGGGCAGTTGTGAAGGTTCAAACAGAAATGTACACTTGATGGTTATCTCAGAAAAAAGACAACATATGGAGAAAATTAGCCATGAAATGCATTTGATGATGTACACGTGTCACTTCCTGTATGAACACACTGCATGTGCCATTTCAAAACCACATGTGCATGCAGATTAACCTGCTGTTTCTCTGAAAGTGGATGTACTGTCCTAGCGCTTTAACGTATTGCACCGTGCTGCTGGAGGTTTAACTCCTGACAGAGCGGACCCGCCCCCTCCAGGCTCCAGCCCGCCTCAGGTCTTATGTATAAGGAGGACCACCAGGGGCTGGACTCACGGTGGTCATGGTTCTAGGATCAGTTCCTACGCCACCAGTCTGTACTCCAGTTGATTAGACCCGACACTGGTCCACCCATGACCAACCACTGGTCCACCCCTGACCCGACACCAGTTTGCCCCTGACCAACCACTGGTCCTCCCCTGACCGGTATCTGGTCCGCCCCTGACCAGTAACTGTTCTTCCCCTGACCGGTCACTGGTCCACACTTAACCAACCAAGGGTCCACCTCCGACCCGTCACTGGTGCATCTATGACCCGACACTGGTGCAGCCCTGATCACTGTTCCGACCTTGACCAGGCACCTAACCTACTGCTCCCCGCACAGTGCAGGTGATGGGTCAAATGCAGAGAAAATCAAATATACAAATAAAGAAACTTAACTTATTTATACCCCCTGCCGATGCCCTTGGCCCAGGCACTGGCGGCAGACAGGCGGAGAGTCGGACCAGGGCGTGGCCCACAGAAAGCACACATTTCACTGAGAGATGACGATAACAGAGTGTCACCAGACCTCCACGATCACACTGGATGGAGGAAATCCACGTTTTTGTATAATTTCATGATGATCCATATGACATGGATGATCCGTAAGCCGATCCTTATGACATGGATAGGCTCAGTGGGAGGGAGAGGGGTGAGCAGCAGCTTGACTCTGGAACAATCCTGACCTTGAAGGGAGAGAGGGGAGGGAGAGGGAGAGAGGGGAGGGAGAGAAACAGAGAGAGAGAGAGAGATGTTTGAAAATGAGTGCAATGATGCACAATATAGACAGTGAGATAATATTGAGACAGAGAGGCTGAGAGAGAGGGATACATACAGAGAGATAGACATAAAGACAGAGAGAATAACAGAGACAGAGAGACATCATTACAAAGAGAGAGAGAGAGAGATTTGAAAATTATCACCACGATGCACCACATAATTAGTGTCTCTTATCTGAATAGAAGACTTGAAAAGAGGCAAAGTGAAATATATATCGAGCCAGCAGGTGAGAAAGGCATTTTAAATGCAGGCATATGCAACATGGCTCATATTCTGTCCCTGGGTCATAGCACACCCAGAGAGAGCTCGGTGCTTTAGAGGAAAAACGGGTGATAGACAAAGAGACAGGAGAGGACGTGGCAGGGAAGGAGGAGAGGGGGAGGACGGGGGTGGGGGAGGGAGAAGAGGAGAGTCACCTTGATATAAAGAGGCATGACTGTCCTGGCAGACCCGGCCGTGACTCAGCTGTACCGCCGTTTATTGCCTTTGAATTGCATTACCGTGTTGAAAACCTTTCTGTTTGTGGCTATAACTGAATCCCCTCCGAAAACGCTCTGCGTTGAAGTGCCCGTAACCTGCAGTCGTTCAACCTCCCCCCAACTGCGAGTGTGTGTAGACAATAAGCTGATAAGTCATTAAATTGGCCTTAGTTCGAGTTTAACGGTGGCAGACTGAGATTTCCAAAACATTGGTTTAATACGCCATCCCGTGGACACCTCCGAGGAGGGCCGGTTGTATTTATGACAGTGTGGTCCTCTCTGTTCCCTCCGCCTCCCCTAGGGGGCGGTACAGTCCTCCATAGCGCGCGAGTGCCGTGCGGACTTCCTGTCTACGTAGGACTCGAGGCGAGGGAAAGTTAAAAAACAAAACAAAAAAAACAACAATCGCGATAATGAAGTGTCGCTCTTAAATACTTAAAGTTAGGCAAAATGGCAAAGCAACGCAGCCTGTTGGGCCAGTGGGTCATGGAGAATAACCAGGCGGTGGACGGATGGAAGGTACGGGAACCCATCACACACACACATGTTGATTATATATCATATTTTGCTATATATTTACTCTTTTCACTATATTAAACTGATTATTGTTTCTTATGATGTTCAGCAAGAAGGAGCACATATTTTCAGTCGTGATCAAGACCAGAGCCGACTGAGGTCCCCCTCTTCCGACTTTCGCAAACTTCTGATTAAAATCAAAGGTGCTTTTGCGAGGTTCATGTGTTACGTCATATCCACGTCATATCTATGTTACGTCACATCTCCCCATACGCTATACGGTATACGGTTCCTCTAAGTCTTGTTCCCCGCGCTGCGCTGCAGGGGTCCCCGCCACCGCGGACCTAGCGCAGCTGGAGCTGACCGTGGTGTACAACGCATGCGCATTCTCCATCGCTCAGTCCCAGGTGTCGCAGGCAGAGGTCCTCCTCACGGAAGCCCTGGAGAGAGGTGATGACATGCCAGTTATGGTGGCACAATGTTCTGCTCATTTGAAATTGGACATGGATGTTTAGGGAGTGAGGGTGTTTGGACGCTGACATGTACTGTAACGTCACAGCTGTAGCTAGATGCTCCTACTCCCTACCTTCTCATTACGGAGATGTAAGATTCCCTGTGAGTTTGCTGCTCTGGATGGTTTTCGTTTAACACAAAAATGTTTCCATAGTTCTGTGCACTCATAATGATCATAGAGCATTCAAGATCATTATTTCATGAAGCTGGTTATAATGGAGTTTAATGCTGAAATTAGCAGGTGACCCCAAACTTATGAACGGTAGTGTATATGCAAAAATGGAGGACTCAATATCAGTCCATTCTGAGCTCAGCTGAATTATAATAAATAAACGTTCGTTCTGACTTTCACCACTCAGCTCTCCGGGTCACGGGGAAGAGAGCTGAACGTTCCTCAGATCGCTCCGTGTTCTGGCGAGCGGTTCTGGACCACTTTGCCGCCGATTCCCCGTTGTGCGTCTGCGCCCTGCGGCTGCTGGTCCTGCAGTGGGCCGTGTGGCTGGCCATGCACAGACTCACGCACATTCAGGACCTGAAGGTGAGGAACTACCTGTGTACACGTCTCTGACATCACGTCAAAGATGGCTGCCGTTGAGAGACGGAATGAGACAGCATAAATGAGCGAAGGCAAGCTCCCCGTTTCTCCTCCTTTAAGAAGTTCAGCCTTCACGCATTAGTGATTGACAGGCAAGACGGAGGCCCTGAACCAATCAGGTAGCAATGCCAGGATTGGTCAATAAAGAGCTAGGAGTTCACCTACATTTAAATAGTACATTCCATGGGTAGGGGTGATCACAAGAACAAATACACATCTTAATATGCACGTTTCCTATGCAGTTTCAGATGTTTAAATGTAAACGTCATATTGACCACAGCAGCCTTTTCCTTGTTTTTGTGCCTTTGTGTGTCGTAGGAGGAGCTGTCGTCTCTGTCAGACAGATTATCTGCTCCTGAGGAGGAGGAGGAGAGGCCGACTGCGTCCGACCCCTCTAGGACCCTGCGCCTGGTGGTGGACCCCCGACAAACCCAGGAGCTGCTGGACATCTGCACCGTCGTCGCTCAAGGTCCGCCGCTGTCCGCATGCGTTGTTTACACGTCTACCTTGAGATGTTCAACAGCCTGACGTTGTTAGAAGACCGATCACAAACCCTGCCGTCTCCGACAGTTAAAAAATATGGGATGCGCCCGGAGAGTACGGAGAGTGTCTCTGTGTTTACGGAGAAGTATAAACCAGGCTTAACTCGCATGTCAAAGAGCTCTCTCTGAAGTTCACATCAGAGTCTATTTTCTACTTCTATTTTGAGCAGCATAAGATTGGCAGTGGCCCAGTGCAGCACTTTTAAGATAAAAAATAGACACGATGATCTATATTTGAAATAAATCAATTGTTAATGTTGTGTGTGCTGCGTTCAGGGGCGGACTGGCTGAGGGATGGATGCCACTCAGAAGCCCTGTCTGAACTCCAGAGAGCCTTTTCCATCCCCGCCCCGAGGAACCTGTTGGCAGACGCACAGATCCTGTCAGGCCGGTGCCTGGCCAACATGGTACGATCCAAAGACCTGTCCCAACATGGTATGGTCCAAAGACCTGTGCCCTCCCCACATGGTACGGTCCAAAGACCTGTCCCTACATTTGTATTGTCCAAAGACCTGTCCCCTACATTGTACGGTCCAAAGACCTGTCCCCACATGGTACGGTCCAAAGACCTGTCCCCACATGGTACAGTCCAAAGACCTGTCCCTACATTGTACTGTCCAAAGACCTGTCCCTACATTGTACGGTCCAAAGACCTGTCCCTACATTGTACGGTCCAAAGACCTGTCCCCACATGGTACGGTCCAAAGACCTGTCCCCACATGGTACGATCCAAAGACCTGTCCCCACATGGTACGGACCCAAGACCTGTCCTCACATGGTACGTTCCAAAGACCTGTCCCCGCATGGCACAGTCCAAAGACCTTTCCCCACATGGTAGAGTCCAAAGACCTGTCCCCTCTTCACATGGTACAGTCCAAAGACCTGTCCCCACATCGTATGTTCCAATGACCTGTCCCTCTCAAGGATTGGATGCTTGTTGTTGTGTGTTACCTGTTATGTTTTCCATCGTGCACTCTTCTCAAGTTTTTTCCCAGGATGGTAGGGGAAGGTACCGCCTTTTTCGCCTCTGATTAGCTAGAAGGGCTTTCGCCCGATTGGTTAGTTTTGTGAGAGAGAGATGGTGTATCTAGGTGAGGCAAACACGATGAGGGTTAGGTTAGGGTTAGCCCTAGCCCTAGCCCTAACCCTAACCCTAGCCGACAGCCTGCCATGAACATGAGAACATGAGTTTCACAGCCGAGAGCCCATCTAGCCAATCAGAGGCGATAAAGGTGGTACCTTCCCCCACCATCCTGGGGGAAAAGATATTGCAGCCTGGACACCAGTTTGACGAGTAGGCCCCGATGTTTGCGCTGTGAGTGACGGTTGTTCCTCCCCCGACGGTGCTTAGGGCCGCCCCCACATGGCCCTGCAGTGCTACAGGAAGGCTGTGGAGATGGACCCCCGCTGTGGCGGAGCCCTGCACCACAGTGTGTGCCTCTACAGCCAGCTGGGGAACCCCCAGGCGGAGATGGAGGGCCTCCGCCTTCTGAACGCTGTGGGTAACACACACACACACACACACACAGATGTGTGTGTATATGTGTGCCTGGCTCATCAGATATCTACAGTATATATCTCAGTATATATCTCCTGCATATCAAGGGCCCCCTAGGGTGGGACACACACTGCCCTCACCCCTCTGGGCGGCCTGAAGGTTGCTGGTTCGATCCCCTGCTCCTCGTCGCTGAGTGACGAGGTATCTCTGAGCAAGGCACCCCACCCCCTCACTGCTGCAGATCAGCTGGCTGTTCCCTGGCATGGGCCAGGCTGAATATCAGGCACTAACTGAAGAGCGCAGCGGTGAGAAAGGTAAATGGTAAATTCATTTATATAGCGCCTTTCTAATGCGCCTACACTCATTCACACAAAACGACAGCGGGTCAAACCATGCAAGGCGACAGCCAGCATGTCAGGAACCGGTAGGGGTAAGGTGTCTTGCTCAGGGACACCTCAACACTCAGCTAGGAGGAGCCGGGGATCGAACTAGCAACCTTCCGGTTACCGAACAAGCCACTCTACCCCCTGAGTCACTGCTGCCCCTAAGGTGGTAGGTGTTGTATGAACCTGCGTTTCCCCGTGTGTTCCTCAGGCTCTGAGGCTGCCCCCGGCTCCGGCCTCGGCCGCCAACGTGAACGTGGAGGTCAGTCCCCTCCACGTGTCTGCGTTTCTGGGGGGTCCGGCGCTGAAGAGCCTGCTGGCGGTTCCCCAGGCCTCCAGCGTTCTGCACAGCCTGGCCCTGAAATGTGTCCTCCATGGACGGTGAGATGCCCCCGCGGTCTGAGGCCTCGTCATGAACGTATGGGGGCAGCAGTAGCTCAGGGGGGTAGAGCGGCTTGTTCAGTAACCTGAAGGTTGCCAGTTCGAACCCCCCCCCCTCTGGCTCCTCCTAGCTGAGTGTTGAGGTGTCCCTGAACAAGACACTAACCCTACCCCCTAACCTGTTCCTAACATGCTGGCTGTCGCCTTGCATGGCTTGACCCACTGTCGGTGTGTGAATGGGTGAATGTGGCTGTATTCATTGTACAGTGCTTTGAGTACAATATCGTTGTCGAAAAACGCTATACATATATACAGTCCATTTACCATTTACAAGATGTCCGACACATTGAGGAGAAAGTAGCATAAGCTGTGCATTGATTGGGCGTCGTGAGGTGGATGTAAGCTGCGTGGTGATTGGGCGTAGTCCGGTGGATGTAAGCTGCGTGGTGATTGGGCGTAGTGCGGAGGAAGTAAGCCGCGTGGTGATTGGCTGTAGTCCGGTGGATGTAAGCTGTGTGGCGGTTGGGCGTCGTGAGGCAGATGTAAGCTGCGTGGTGATTGGGCATAAGGAGGTTGATGTAAACTGTGGTGATTGGGCGTCGTGAGGTGGATGTTAGCTGCGTGGTGATTGGGCGTTGTGAGGTGGATGTAAGCTGTGTGGTGATTGGGCGTAGTGCGGAGGAAGTAAGCCGCGTGGGGATTGGCCATAGCGAGGTGGATGTAAGCCACGTGGTGATTGGGCGTAGTTTGGTGGATGTAAGCTGTGTGGTGATTGGGTGTTGTGAGGTGGATGTAAGCTGTGTGGTGATTGGCAGTAGCGCGGTGGATGTAAGCCGCGTGGTGATTGATTGAGTATGTGCTGTGAACGCAGGGTGGCGGAGGGTGTGGAACATTACCTGGACCTGCTGGCAGACCTCCACTCAGATCATCCACACACGGTAGGAATATTTTAAAAACCTGTTTCATCCAATGAAGAGAGACTTTCCTTTACCAGTGTGTACTCTGTAACTGTTTATGCTTATATTTGCTGTAGAATCCCAATCCAAACAAGTAAGCTGTGCAACAAATTTCCCCTCGGGTATAATAAAGATACCTTACCTTACCTTAAAGTTGGGTGGTATATATGTATCTACGCTGTTTAACTCACTATTCATGAATTCCAGTATACAGTTTATATATACTGTATTAACAAAACAAGTTTGTATTGGAAAATACAAGTAAGGTTTTGCATCCTAGGAATGTGTGGCGCAGGTATTTCCTGTATATCAGTGTATAGCTCACAGGTCTCTGGGGACCGCCCGTGTTCCCAGGTCCACACCGGAGCGGTCCTACCGGCCCCGGCCCCGCCCCGGCTGGCCGAGCTGTACCTGGAGGCCGCCGCCGCCCTGCTCCTGGCCGGGCGTAGCGCCGACTGCGCCGCCCTCTGCGATGAGGTCCTGAGCTCCACGCTGGAGCTGCTGCCGGAGAGACTAACCCTGGAGGACCCGCCGCCGCCGGAGGACTGCAGCGGCGGGTCTCCGTCACGGCCGGGCTCAGACCAGGACGGCGCCCTGGACGCGGTGCTGTGGGCCGGGTGTGCCCACCTCCTCCAGGCTCACTGCCAGGCCCACCTGAAGGACTGGAAGCAAGCAGTGACGCTCTACACCAGGTGAGACGAACGCTGGTGGACGTGGTGAGGTGGTCAGTGCAGGTGAAGCTCCACGGAGAGTAACGTCATGCTGTTAACGTTGCAGGTGTGTCAACCTCATGGGGAAGGTGTGTGTCAAAACCAAAGGTGAGGATTTCTTTATTTGTTCGGCGTATACTAAATGAGTGAGTTATTTATTGTCCACATTGTGGAAATGTGTCTTTGTCTCATAAAAACAACAAGCAGGACGGCAACAACAACAACACTTACACACAAACATCTACAGGGCAAAAAGCAGGACAGCAGCGGCACATGGTGTTCAGTACTCCAATGGCTTGATATGAATGGATTGATAAGAATAATGAACAGTTAATTAGCTTATCATAAAAGAGATGTTTGACTTTGGCCCTTGTTATTCATTGTAGTTGGTAAGCTATCTTTAGCCATCTTAAGCTATCTTTAGCTAGCTAGCTTTTATCCAATGTATCCTCGATTACCCCTGAAATATCTCGTCTGGGTTCCCCACCACAGGACTCCAGACCCAGGTGTCCACGGTAGACCCAGCTAGTGGGCACCGGTCCCAGATCAGGACCCTCCAGAGACTAAAGGGGCTCTCATTGGCTGGTCGAGGAATCAGCTTCGCCCAGAAAGACCAGCTCAGAGAAGCTCTGCGGGACCTGCAGCTCAGCACTCAGGTCTCACCAGGTATAGTCACCGTTCTCACTTGGTAGAGTCACAGGTTTCGCCAGGTATAGTCACTGGTCTCACCAGGTATAGTCACAGGTTTCACCAGGTACATACACAGGTTTCACCTGGTATCATCACTGGTTCGACCAGGTGTATTCACAGGTTACACCAGGTACACACACAGGTTACAACAAGGGAAGGAATCAGTTTGAATTTGTGGATAATATTGTGACACTGCGCAATGGGGTTCCTGTTCTAACTCCATGTGGATCTGGCTCCCCAGAGGGTGTGAGCTCAGGCCTGTGGCTGGGCGAGGTGCTCTGGAGGCTGGACAGAGGACCGGAGGCGGCCTCCTGCTGGAGGAAGAGCCTGGCAACCGAACCCCCCGCAGAGTAAGACGCCGCCACTGTCCTCTCGCTCACACCAAACAGAAACTCCCCTTGTTACAAACATGAAGCTGGATTTAGTCAAATAAAACCCCTGTGTTTTACATTGATTGACTTTATTTCATAATTATTTAAACTATATCAAATTGTAAACAAGTAGTCCACAATAACAAACAATAACTTTTCAACTGTAAATAACCAATGGTTTGGAGTTTCGAACCCTTTCACCTCTATGTTTGTCCATCTATGTTGATTTCTTCATAAGCGGTAGGTTAGGATGTTCCTCTGAGTGTCTCTTGTTGTGTTGTCTGACCAGTGGTGAAGGGGGTTCTCTCCTTTCCTGGTTGACAATTAACGTTTTCATCAAACCACGTAATCGTGTTGTTGTCCTTATCTGATTGAAATACAAGATGACTCGGATGAGGCTAGCAATAGCATCTGCAGGACACTGGCTGTCTGTTCCTGACAGTTACATATTTAATGTTTTAACAATGTTCATAAATTAACATAAAACACAGGCAAGACACACTGAGCGTTTGGTGAAAGTAAAATTAGTGTTGTTTTTTTTTGGGGGGGGAAAGGTCATACATGATCAGTTATGCATGTAAATATGTATTTACATGCAAGGCAATGGGTGTTTTTATTCATTGTTAATATACATGTCTTGTATTGCAGGGTTCTACCACTGTACCTTCAAGAACCCAAATCAAGCCCTTACCTGGATCCCAACGTCCTTCGCACTCGACTAGAGAATCTGACTCAGACGTAGCATGGATCTCTAATCCTCAATACAAAATCTGAAAATGTTTAACTTTTAAGTGTTTTTTTCATGTTGAAAATGAAGTAAATGATTGTGTCTCTGCTCATAAACTTTACCAATAAAGATGTTAATCATAGGGTGATAATGTATTGTCCAATCAAAGAATGTGTGATGTATAATTTGTGCAATTACAGTTGTATATTTAGTTTAATTAGAACCTGGAAACATCAGAAGCCCAAATAATCATCCGTGTTGTTTGTTTATTGACTCTGCTTTAGAGGGTTAATTAATCAAAATGTCTTTTTGGATAATATTGAGTCTGATGAAACTGGTGCAACAAGGTCGTATGTTGTATGTTTTAACTATGTTGCCTTATCAACGCGGTGGAGCTCCATTGGAGGAAACACATTCGATGACGAGTGTTAAAGGGCCAATGGGCAATTGGAATGGACATCGCAGTTGGTACAAACGTCAAGCAAATAGCTATTCGATTGGTTACGGGGATTTGTGGGCGTGTATTTAAGTGAGCAGACTTCCTGGACACTGTTGGGCTCGACCAATCAGGTCGAACTATCGTGCCAGGCCGTCGTATAACCATAACGAAATGCGAAGGAGCTGCACTGTCTAGTGAATTCCGAAAACGCTGACATTTGAACGCCAGGGAAAAAGCCACATTTCCTTTATTTATACAAACCAATCCAGGGGGACAACCATGGCCTCGGGGAGCGAGTAAGCGAACATTTCCTCACAACTCAACCTTTACCGTCGTTTTAGCGGATGAGTCATTCTAGCGTACTGTGTCGGTAGCGCTACAGCGTCCGCTGATAATAATACGGTGTTTTCTGATGATGGCGCTAGGTTGTTTAGCTCAAGGTGCTAAATTACCATACGAGCCTTTTCCGTTCCTTTCCGCCCGGGAACGGCAGAATATCAGTCTATCAAAACGTTGAACATTTTTCCCAAATGTCAAAAACTGTGTTGTCATTCAGCCAGCCGTACCGGTGCAGCTAGCCGATTAGCCCGCTAGCTGGAGCTAACGGTGACTGACAAAGCGCAGTCGTTTGGCTGCTGTGCTAACGGTGCTACTTGCTAGCTTAGCTTAGCTTAACCCAAGGCCGAAGCCATCCACCGTCACACCGGCCGAGGCTTGACGCTTCTGGTCGCTTTTTTATGTTTTATTATAAAGAAGCCTAGTATGAGGAGATGGTTCTGATTTACTACGGATTGTACAAACACATAGCTATCGTGAGAGCTGCCAGGCTGACCTGTCACACGGTTACCTGAAAAGCCGTTAGGCTAGCATGATATGCTAGCGCCCAGGTACCTCCACATCGCCGTGATGACTGACGTTATAAAGCATTGTTTCAGCTCCCAGTCCCGGGGTTAAAGTTGGACTCACCCACATGTCCTAAAGGCACTGTAGTTTAGCGGGTGACGGATAAGGGTGTTCTTCTATATTATATTGAGACCATGTCACCGGCATCCTTGCAAAAAGTTTGGAAAAATCCTTTTGCTGTGTCATCTGGGCTACGTTAGCAGCATGCTATTGGTAGCAACATGCTAGCGCTAGCTGGTGAGAAAACGCAGCGACTGTCCTAGTTTTGTGACTTTATGCATTGCTCATCATATGCCATTTCTGAACGTAGAGTGTTGGTATTTCCTTTGTGCGGTTAACACTATAATGATTTTAACCCATAGGTTTGGTCGATTTTATCGTTCTTTTGTTACTTCGCAGATAACAAGTTTTTGTTTCTTTTTCGTTTCATGCAAGCGTGAAAAACAACATGCACGTGACTCCTTTGGTTTGTGTTATTGTTGATTGTTTTTTTGTTTTTTTCCGACAGATCCAAAAGTGATGATCTGTCCACTGCGATCCTAAAACAGAAACACAGGCCTAACAGGCTTATGGTCGATGAATCCATCAATGAGGATAACAGTGTGGTCTCTCTCTCTCAGGTACGGCATTATATTTTAAAGTAATGAATTTAATGTGGTGTGTTCAATCTTTTTTCACCCCGTTCAAACGGGACCTCAGCCTTTTTGGATATGTGCATAGTTACTCTTCATCGGGCTGGTTGTTAATTGTTTTGTAATGTTTATTTTACCTGAAGACCAAGATGGATGACCTGCAGCTGTTCCGTGGAGACACAGTGCTGATGAAGGGCAAGAAGAGGAGGGAGACGGTGTGCATCGTGCTGTCTGACGACACCTGCTCCGACGAGAAGATCCGCATGAACAGGGTTGTTCGCAACAACCTGCGGGTCCGCCTGGGAGATGTCATCGGGTAGGAGAGCCGCACCGCAGTGCTTCCTTGTGTCTGGTGTACTCGGCCAGTACCTGGATGTAATGGTTAACCCGAGTGGACTCCTCTCTCTCTCTCTCTGCAGCATCCAGCCCTGCCCCGATGTCAAGTATGGAAAGAGGATCCACGTTCTTCCCATCGACGACACCGTGGAGGGAATCACTGGTAACCTGTTTGAGGTCTACCTGAAGCCATACTTCCTCGAGGCTTACAGGCCCATCCGCAAGGGTGAGTACCGTAGGAACATTGTGGTTTTGTTTGCTCAGCAGTTAAGTGGTTGGTAGTTAACCCACATAGAATCCCTTCCTCTCTGCACGCAGGTGACATCTTCCTGGTGAGAGGCGGCATGCGCGCCGTGGAGTTCAAGGTGGTGGAGACTGACCCTTCTCCCTACTGCATCGTTGCCCCGGATACGGTCATCCACTATGAGGGAGAACCAATCAGGAGAGAGGTGTGTGTGTGTGTCGGTAAACGCAAAGTCTTCCAGGACTTAACAGTGGAAGACACTTGACAAAAGAGCACGGGGCCTCGGATGTACATTTGCTAAGCTGTTGTTCGGTCCCTTGCTCCTCCAGGACGAGGAGGACTCCCTGAATGAAGTGGGCTACGATGACATCGGAGGGGTGAGGAAGCAGCTGGCGCAGATCAAGGAGATGGTGGAGCTGCCCCTCAGGCACCCTGCCCTCTTCAAGGCTATCGGAGTCAAGGTGAGGAACCTTCTGGATCTGCAGTGGAACGGGTTATGACCCACACCTTAAGTCAACTGTAACCTTATACTACCTTTTGGTCTGTAACATTATCCTACCTCACTGATGCTCTATAACATTTATCATCCATTACTGGTGAGATTTAATGTACATCTCATACCCAACTGTAATGGTGATCTATAACCATTATAGCTCACTAATGGTAATCTATAATGCATGGCTTAACCTTACTTGTGATTTATTTAACAATATCCTACTTTAACCTTACTGGTGATTTATAACAATATCGCACCTCACTGATTATCTGTAACAATATCAAACCTTATTGATATTTCACAAAGTTTTCCACTCTTGGATTGTTAAACTTCTTGTTAAATTATGAACGATAGTTCTACATGGGGATTATGTTCTGGCCGCCTTTGCTTTTGAGCGGTCACATGTTTGGATATTGAACTGTTTATGTGTGGTAGTTTAACATATGGATTAAGTTCTATTTAATGAATTGAACATGACTGAAGCCTATGAATGATGTTCCTTCACAGCCCCCGCGTGGCATCCTGCTGTACGGACCCCCAGGGACAGGAAAGACTCTGATCGCCCGGGCTGTGGCCAACGAGACCGGAGCCTTCTTCTTCCTCATCAACGGTGCTTACCACCTCTCCTCCCTCCCGGCCCCCCTAGCTTTAAGCAGCACACAGAGATCCTCCTTAATCAAGTAGCATCTATCCCGTAACGTAGCCTCCACCAGGACGACTCTAATTCCAACTTGAGATTTAAACTCGACTTGCACTCTCGTCGACACAACGCGTAGGTTTATTGCGGGAATCACTTGAGACGGCGCTGTGTGCGAGTGTTCCCCATGACGTGACGTCTTCCTCCCTCCATCCCTCCCTCCCTCCAGGTCCGGAGATCATGAGCAAGCTGGCGGGAGAGAGCGAGAGTAACCTGAGGAAGGCCTTCGAGGAGGCGGAGAAGAACGCCCCGGCCATCATCTTTATTGATGAGCTGGACGCCATCGCCCCCAAGAGAGAGAAGGTGATGATGATGCACATGAGAAACCAGAACCTCCCCCCCGCCCGGCTCTCGGAACGAGAGTCGGGCCATAATGCAGTGTGAGGGATTTATGCATGATGCCTTCTTTTTAGAGTCGAGACGAATTACCATGAGATGCTACGCTGTTTAAATTATTAAAATGGAGGTGAATCATCTGGGATACGGGACTTGCATCTCCTCATTCTTCAATGTGATGACCCTCACAGAGAGACGGGGATATTTGCGGCTATGGCGGCTAGGTCTTTTCCGAGTCTTGCCCCGCCCTCTGAGTTGCGATCATGTCTCTGTAGACGCACGGCGAGGTGGAGCGGCGCATCGTCTCCCAGCTGCTCACCCTCATGGACGGCCTGAAGCAGAGGGCTCACGTCATCGTCATGGCGGCCACCAACAGACCCAACAGCATCGACCCCGCCCTGAGGAGATTCGGTAAGTGGCGGCGTTGTTAAATATGAATGTGGAAGAGCGTGCAGGCAATGAAGGGGAGTAGAGACAGGACGCCTGTCGTTAACGGCGTGTAAATGAGGCCCGAGGCTGTCAAACTGCCCATGGTGGGTTACGTAACCGCTATCGGATGCACGCAAGTACCGCTCGCTTCAAAAACAACCTTCAGAACCACACGGCTGGAGTCTAGGAGAGATGGATGGATAGTAACTTTGTTGATCCCTAGGCGAAATTCAGGGTCCAAGTAGCTCACAGACATAGACATCACACATAACATACACATAGCCTACAACACAAGCAGGATTATCAAAAAAGAGATCCACATGGACAATAAAGTGAATAAGGATAACGATGCTTAATAACTCATAACGAGGTCCACATTAATGTGCTGAGGCTGTTGAGAAAGAGTGGCTGAAGTTATTCTGGTTTTTCAGGGCGTTTCGACAGGGAGGTGGACATCGGCATTCCGGACGCCACCGGCAGGCTGGAGATCCTTCAGATCCACACCAAGAACATGAAGCTGGCCGACGACGTGGACCTGGAGCAGGTATGTGTGTGTGCGTGTGTGTCTGCCTGCTCGGGCACACTGCATTATTAATGCCATTGATTGCTGATGGGAAACCGGTCGTATGATCTTTAAACGTAAAGGTGGATGTACTGTGAAGGTGCACGCTGGGCAGATTTCCTTCTTTTCAAGTTGATTTATACACAGGAAAGGTGCATTCTTAGCTTTTATAGATTTTCATGAAATAGATGTTTCATGAAAGCTGGCTGCACACACACAGCAATGGTTCTGCTTTGGTGTGTAGTCAACGAGGTCATTCCAGTTAGACCAGGGGTTCAACCTTTTGTCAAAGAGGTCATTGCTGTTAGACCAGGGGTTCAACCTTTTGTAAGCTGGCCCCCCTCAAAGCTGGTTCATTGCAGTTGGGGGGGCCTCCCGGGGGGGAGAGGGGGCACTGGTTGAGATCTACTCGGTTAGATAACGCACCCAAAATGTAACCATAATATCCAAATGGTTTGGAGTATTACTGTTAAGATATCGGTGCACAAGTCTTCCTTTGCAAAACTTAACTATTCAGTGTTGGCATCATGGTGCTTTAGTTATTGAATACTTGGCTCTGTATATTTATACCGGTATATAGCAGCAGTAGTTCAGGGGATAGAGCGTGTTGTTCAGTAACAGGAAGGTTGCCTGTTCGAATCCCCGGCTCCTCCTAGCCGAGTGTTGAGGTGTCCCTGAACAAGACCCCTACCTGTTCCCGAAATGCTGGCTGTCACCTTGCATAGTTTGACCCGCTGTCTGTCAGTGTGTGAATGTGTGTATGAATGGGTGAATGTGAGGTATTCATTGTAAAGCACTTTGAGTACAACGTTGTTGTAGAAAAGCGCCCTATAAATACGGTCCATTAATTTGCCCATCTCAAAGTTTTCATCAAGCTGCATCAGTTTGATGGCACGAGAATGAGCTGGTTGCTTATCATGTCGCCGTGTTGTTTAGGCAGTGGCTGTTTAGGCAGTGTTTCCTCCTGCTCCTGTCAGGCCCCCTAACCCCCCGGTTTCCCACCTCCTCAGGTGGCCAACGAGACCCACGGCCACGTGGGCGCTGACCTGGCCGCCCTGTGCTCGGAGGCGGCACTGCAGGCCATCCGCAAGAAGATGGACCTCATTGACCTGGAAGACGAGACCATCGACGCTGAGGTCATGAACTCCCTGGCCGTCACCATGGACGACTTCAAGGTGGGTTCAGAGGTCACACTGCGGGCCGCTAATTACCGGCCAAGGTGTGATTATTCTACGATGAGGGTGTTGTCGTCATGGGAGATGAACGTTGCACTGAAAACTTACTGTTGAACTGTTTGGTAGATTACTTGTATTTATTTGTATTTTTTAAAGGTGGGGTATGGGATTTGCGAAACGCCGGTAGATTTTGAAAATGCACAACTCAAATGGTCCTACCCTCTTTCCTTCAACGCTGACTCTGTTTTTCGAGCCCTGTCTGTTCCAAAGATGATTGACTTTGTTTAATTTCCATGTCCGTGCTTCCAACTCACTGGCTGTAAGGGGGTTATGATAAGGATTTCAACTGATTTTGCAAACCTTTTTGTAGTTTATACCTTAAAAAATACCTCAAGTATTTCTCTGGGACCACAAACCTAAAAGTGATGCAACGTACCAGATGAAGCTAATTTATTTATTCTGCGATTAAGCAAAAAGTAAATAAACATTGCGTGATCTCACTTCTCCGATGCAAATCCGATGTTATTCAAATGTCTTCTAGCCCTCATGCATGCAAAGCTGTGTCTGTCCTGCCCTTACCATCACCGCTCTGTGGTTGTGTGATGACGGTTCCTCTGTTGCTCTAACAACACTCTGACCCCCCTGCAGTGGGCTCTCAGCCAGAGCAACCCCTCCGCCCTGAGGGAGACGGTGGTGGAGGTCCCCAACATCAGCTGGGAGGACATCGGAGGTCTGGACGACGTCAAGCGGGAGCTGCAGGAGCTGGTCCAGGTAGGCCTGAAATTCTGAAAGAGGCGGTTCTGAAATTACTCTGGAGATGATTAGGAGGAGAAGATGATGATTCCTTCATCCCAGAGGGTACATGTGGAGCAACACTAGTATCATTTTGTGACGGGAGGTGAAGCAATGAAACTACAGAGAACAAACGGATACATCTCGGATACATTTTTTTTAAAGAATTGATTCAGAAATGTAATCAGTTATCCAAAGAATGACGTGCAAAGTACAAAACGTATTTCCAGCATGGTCTTTGGTGATAAAAATATAGAGTAAAAGTGTCGTTTTAACCTGCCTGTGTCAAAGTATACCGGCCCAGCAGTTGTATTAATATGTAACCAACCGATGCTCGTGTGGACCCCGTTTCCAGCTCATGACTTACCGGTCAAAGTCCAGCCTCTCATCTCTTTTCTTCTCTCCTCTGTTGCCGTAGTACCCAGTGGAGCACCCGGACAAGTTCCTGAAGTTCGGCATGACCCCGTCCAAGGGCGTGCTGTTCTACGGACCCCCGGGTTGCGGTAAGACCCTGCTGGCCAAGGCCATCGCCAACGAGTGCCAGGCCAACTTCATCTCCATCAAGGGCCCCGAGCTGCTCACCATGTGGTTCGGAGAGTCCGAGGCCAACGTCAGGGAGATCTTCGACAAGGTGAGGAACCCGGGGGGGAACCCGGGGGTCAGGGGGTGAACCCAAAGTTTACACGAGACTCAAACATGCGGGAAGATCTACCGCTAGGAGCTCTGAAACAATGTGAGCTGCGTTAGGTCTGGTTCATACTGCTCTCTAAAGTGCTGTACGTGGACACGGAGAGCCCTCTCTGGGCGCATCCCATATTTTGTAGCTGTCCATCACTCCATCGAGGAAAAACGGAGACTGCAAGGGCAGTGATCGGTCCTCTAACAACATCATTTTCGGAATTACCTGTTTACTTGACCCGTTTACTTTGCCGACGGACAACTTCGAAGGCTTGAGGGCTCTCCGTAGTAACAGAAACGGGGAAGTATATCCCAGCCTTTAGACCGCCGTACTTGTCACCTCTTCTAACCCCCTGGGGGTTCTCCGTCCCGCCTCTCTCCGTTCTGCAGGCCCGCCAGGCCGCGCCCTGCGTACTGTTCTTCGACGAGCTGGACTCCATAGCCAAGGCCCGCGGCGGCAACCTGGGCGACGGCGGTGGCGCGGCGGACCGCGTGATCAACCAGATCCTGACTGAGATGGACGGCATGTCCAGCAAGAAGAACGTCTTCATCATCGGCGCCACCAACAGACCCGACATCATCGACCCGGCCATCCTGAGGCCCGGCCGCCTGGACCAGCTCATCTACATCCCCCTGCCCGATGAGAAGAGTCGCATCAACATCCTGAAGGCCAACCTCCGCAAGAGCCCCATCAGCAAGGTGGGTCCCTGTCCCTGAAGACCAGCGGGAACGTTAAAGGTGTCCTTCACCGATGAACCGTTTTGACATGTTCCTTTTGGGATATGACAGGTCACTCCTAGTTGCGTATGCATGCTGCGTGTGAAAATGTTATTCTACCCCCATCGCATGCATTAGCCAATGTAAGAAAATAGAGGGATAACGTGCGGATCAGAAAAGCCTTGCATAGTGACGTAGGTTTGTGCATTAGTATTCATGGCCTCGCCTACCTTGAGTTGCGACCTAACATCACTGTGACGGACAGTGCCGTTAGCCAATCAGAGGCAAGCCGTTAAAATGTAATGAATATTCATGAGTAAGAGCCGAAAATGTGTCGTTCTTCCCCCCCCCCCACCACCAAACTAGAACAGCCTGAAACGGGCGTGCATTTTTTCACCAAAACTGGCTCGGGTGGCCTTCATTATTACTAGAGGCCACTGCAAAATTTATGAAAAAACAATGCACCTTTAAGATATGAACTACAAAGATGCCTGTCGGACTTCGGGTTCTGCAGACGTGCAAAGATCTGCTGCATTGACATTGGCTCAGCATTTGTGTTATTTTTTGCGCTGTTCTTTTCTCTGAGCAGGACGTGGACCTGGACTTCTTGGCCAAGATGACCAACGGGTTCTCCGGCGCCGACCTGACGGAGATCTGCCAGCGGGCGTGCAAGCTAGCCATCCGGGAGTGCATCGAGAACGAGATCCGCCGGGAGCGCGAGAGGCAGACCAACCCGTCCGCCATGGTCAGTACTACGGCCCGGCCCACCTCCCCCTTCAGGAGAACCCTGTCCTCCTCCTCCCCCTCAGGAGAACCCTGTCCTCCCCCTCCCCCTCAGGAGAACCCTGTCCTCCTCATCCCCTTCAGGAGAACTCTGTCCTGCTCCTCCAGACACTGCTCTATGGTACAGAGGAACCCACGGTTCTAGGTAGTAAAACCCAACTTTCTCCTCTTCACCCAGGAGGTGGAGGAGGACGACCCGGTCCCAGAGATCAGGAAGGACCACTTTGAGGAGGCAATGCGCTTCGCCCGTCGCTCCGTCAGCGACAACGACATCCGCAAATACGAGATGTTCGCCCAGACGCTGCAGCAGAGCCGCGGCTTCGGCAGCTTCAGGTACGATGGTGTGCAGAACGTTGCGCATGTTTACAAAGAAAATAAAATGTTTCACTACTGGGGGCAGCAGTAGCTCAGCGGGTACAGCGGCTTGTTCAACAAGTGTGTTGAGGTGTCCCTGAACACAGGGTTCCTGCGATGTCTTAAAAACTTGAAAAAGTCTTCACATTTAGTATTTGTAAATGAAGGCCTTGAAAAGGTATTGAATATAGTACACGGGTCTTAAATTTCGTTCATTATGAATAACTTTTTACCCCTTCCTTATTTGATACGGCGCCACAACCACGGATTAAAACTAACGTTGTCCCGTCGTCCCGGGGACGTAAATATTTGTCATCGGAGGATCAATATTCTCTCTCGGGACGAAGGGAATTTTATGGATACGGACTTCATTCATTCGTATACGTTTTCAACACTTTCTGCGAACCAGCAGCTGGTGGAAAAGACTTGCGTGAGACGCAGAGACTGTCTGCTTGCAACAATGTTGCAGCCTGCTGCTCTCGCACTGCTTGCAGCTCGAGCTGAGACGAGACGAGGATCTTGTCATCTACCGTAATTTCTGGACTATAAGCCGCTACTTTTTCACAGGCTTTGAACACTGCGGCTTATACAATGATGCGGCGAATTTATGTTTTTTTACACAAGCTTCATGCCGCCATAACATATACCGTCACATCAGACACAGTGGACCAATCAAATGCACACACACAAAATTTTTCAGATCAGTAATTTTGCGCTTCACGCACACACCGTCGTCATTGAAAACGCGTGAAGAAATGCATGATCAGCTTTCAAGTTAAAGGCGGCCAAAGTGTACGTGCAGATCCGACTGAAAGCCAAAACAATCGCCAAATCAGATTTAGACCACTTCCATATGTGGTCCTGAACCAGACCCAGGTCTGATTTTTTTTTTCAATGCGGCCACAGTGTGAACAACAAAGGCGGATTTGATGCGACTTACGTCATTCTACAGCAACATTTTTCACAATTATGCACTGGCAAGTACAAAAACGTGGCAAACGGTGATGGAGCGAGTCAGTGGAGGGAGAGTGAGGTGTTAGACCTTAATAGCGATGGGAGATACTTCAAGGCAAACTAACTGATCCCCGTTGCCAGCCAATACAACCCAACTCCTACACGTTTCCGCACGGAGATGGGTTGCCTAAATTGAGTGTCCTGCCGTAGGAGTCTTGGGGAGAGGCGCTGACGGAGATAATCGAAAGTTGCCCTTGACATCCTGAAGTTTTCAAAAAACGGCGTTTCTGTGAAGCCCTTCACATCACATTCCCACCACTCCTGGCATCATCTCCTCATCCATACTGACCTCTATTGAATTTGCAGCCATAACCCCGCAAACGGCCAAAATAGCAAATGTTGCTCTTTCTTTACATTCTTCTCCTCCTCAGCACCTGCTCATTAATATTACGGCTGCCATTACAGTGGGTGCGGTTTATATTCAGATGCGCTATAGTCCGGAAATTACGGCACTGTGCTCTACTCTCGACGATGTTGTCCTGGCTGAAGCCTAAAGATGGGCAGTCCGAGTCTGGAAAAAAATGTGTTTTATTATAGAATCAGTAAGTAGCAACTCAAAATGTAACTCCAATGTTTTTCGGGACGTTTCTGGGACGGTGGTGAAGAAAGTTAGTTGTAACCCCTGACCACAACATTCAAGTCTATTTATTGTTTGTTGTTACGATTCCGTCTTATGATTTAAATATAGTGCAGATTGCAACCGCTTGAAGGCTGTAGGTTGCTTTGGGAAATGCATCCGCACACAGGCGCACCCACAGACGTGCACACTCCTCACACAGTTATTGTGTTTAAATATGGTTGAGAGATTGCATCAGCTCTTTGAAGGCTGTAGACCTCGGAGCACATTGTTCATTAACGTTATTTATTTGATTTTCCTATTTTTTTTCATTCATACACATAGCAGGAGAGGTGCAATGTTGGTCTTAAATTTCATTCAAAGTGGTCTTAAAAGGTCTTAAAGTTGGGGAGGTTATGGAGGAAGACCTGGGTCTGATTCAGGACCACATATGGAAGTGGTCCAAATCTGGTTTGAAAAAAATCTGACCCGAGCAAGATTTGAGTGTTCACACTACTCCTGAAGACGTTTGACCTGGTCACTTGACCCCTAAAAAATGCGCATGCACAGAACGCATCGTGCAACCGGTACGGATTGTGTACCCACACCTCCCTCTCCGTTGCGGAGGTCACCGCGGTGTACCTAACATTTTCCCCTCCTCCTCCCCCCCCCCAGGTTTCCCTCCGGCACGGCGGGTAGCACGGGCCCCAGCCAGGGCTCAGGCAGCACCGGCACCGGACCCGTTTTCAACGAAGACAACGATGACGACCTGTACGGATAAGGAAACACTGGCGCTCAGTGGCCTGTACTGGAATCACACCTGTACAAATTCTCACCAGATTCCAACATTTTTAGGACTTTGTGCTTTCATGTGTTCCTTTTTTGTATGATTTCCCTTGGGTGGAGAAAGCATGTAGCCCTCTTGGTTTGCTCTGGCTTATATATGGGTGGGGGGGACAGGGGGGGGGGGCGCTCGTATCGACTGGTGATTGGCTGTCAGACACGGGGAGGGCGGGATTTGGGGGGTGGGTGTTGAGTGGCCTCATTCTCAGTATATCACAATCCTACATGATTGGCTTTAGCGACCGAATTCTATGCTAGACTTAAGTACAAAAAATAAATAAATAAATAAAACCATATTGCTAAAACTTCATCTTTTTTTAAATAAAAAAAAAGTAGCATAATGTATTACAAGTTTGTCAAGGTTATGTTGTTAAAAATAAAATCCCACAAAATGAATTTGCTGCTTGGTTTTATTTCATGTGTTTGAGTCTGGGCCGGTCCTCTGTCATTTTCCCGTCGCTTAGAAGTACGATGATTCGAATGTGGCAGACATCCTACACAGTAACAGTTTATTTTGAGTGTTTTGGTCCAACATGTTCATATACAGGTAGTGTGTATCCAACAAGCAATTTTATGTAGGTTTTAACATTCCTGTACTCTGGTCGTGCCGGAGACTGTGCAAATATTTTTCAAACCCAAATGAAAGATGTATCTTTATCTCAGCCTAGGGAGGGTCCAATCCCGCTGGTTTCAATGTTCCTTTACTCGTGGGGGCCTGCCCAACCCGTGGTGCGAATATGGGAGCTTTTTATTGTCTGGGACTGAATCTAAAAAACACAAAGGGTTACCCCGTCGACTTTTTTCAATCAACTACCAATCAGAAATGGGTCCGTAACTTGGCCTAGGGGGGTCCGATCCCACTGGTTTCAACGTTGCTGCGCTTGTGGGGGGCCTGCCGGACGTGGTGTGAATATGGGAGCTTTTTGTCTTTTGGGCCCAAAACACAAACGGGTACCCCTGTTGTCTTTCTTCAATCAATCGCCAATCAGAGATGACTGTCACTTGGGGGGGTCTGAAAAAAAGACAAAGGGCCTGTGCTTTTTTTATAAATAAAAAATGGATTGATTGATTGAACTTTAATAATCACCATGGGGAAATTATTTTGCCACTAAGCCTTACCTTTAGATATTTTTTTAAACGTATTGATTTATTTGATGTATTTTGCACCATTGGCACCATTTTTTGGAGAGGAACGTAATTCCTAATGTCAATATCTCCTGTACATATTGCTGAATTGACATTAAAAATGTCAAATGATTGTTCCCTACGCCTGCAAGGTGTAGCTCCGCGCGGCTCTACCTGGTCCAGGGGGAGAGAGAGACAGGAGGACAGAGTGGGAGAGACAAAAAGGGAGAGTCATGTTCTGCTCCTGTACATGAGTCACTTAATGGTGTGTGTGGGCTTCTGCGGTGAAACGGGCGACATGTACCAGTTTAACCGCCC
>JAOPJJ010000008.1:17568059-17581811 GCA_027122795.1 Enchelyopus cimbrius
TGAACTCCAAACTGAATCAGAATTTGCTGGTTCTGGGTTACCGCCCAGGCACAAGAGCACTGACAAGATGCCTTATCTGGACTAACAGGTTGTGGGTTCGATCCCTGTGCGCACCGTCTACACGTAGGCCTCCCAGAGACAGATGTCCCTACCCCTACCTGCCTCTTCTTCACATATGGGAATGGGGAATCCACTGTAAGATGGGAATCCATTGTAAGACTCTTTTGATAGCACCTGCCAACCAACACCACAATAATAAAAAACAGTAAAAATGAATCAAATTAAGTCCCTCCGTGGGGGTTAATTAGGCGCTACTTCCCTCCCTTGCTGTTGTCTTTCGTTTATTTTCAGGAGGGCGCACTCCACGCGGATCACAGATCTCAAGTAGAGATCCTTCGTGATGAGATGGGAACAATTAGCAGCTGTTTAAAGGGCCTCGCCGGGGGCCTGGGGCCACGGCGCCGCAGGCAGCAGTCTGCTACCGGAGGAGGAGAGGGAGAGGAGGAGGAGGATGGGGAGGAGAGGGAAAATAGCGCTGCGTTGCCACGGGTGACTGATTACTTTGTCACCTCGCGTAGAAGCGCTCCTCTTCATGGATTTGCACGGGTGCACGCAGAGCGTCGGCGTGATCTTAAATCCCATTAGCCGTCAGGTTCCCCCCGCTCGCTGCGCCGCAAAGCCACGCCGCAAATTACTCACACCGCTGTGTCCGGACGCGCCGCGAATCCTGAGTGACACGCCGGCTAAGTGCAAATGGGAATCATCCCTGGAGATGAGCGTGGAATGTATATATAGATTAATATATACATCTTAATCTATATTGATTCTAATTAGACTGTATAAATATTTATATGTGTATATATACATGTGTATACAATATATATCAATATATCAATTTGTATGTATATGTATATATACATATTTACATATAAATCTATATATCTATAATCTATATATATACTGTATATTCAAATGTACATATATATTATTATTCACATATTAACACATATATATAAATATATTAATATGGGATTTTATATATACAGTATATATATATATATATATATGCATGGCTGGGTATCAAATCATTTACCCCCCTCCCTACGAAGCAGAACATTTTGTTTATATCCTCACTGCTTTTGTAATGGAATGGGTGGGTTTTTCTGTGTCTTGTTCGTTTAAAAAATGAGTTTGAAGGATGATTATAATTCGGTCGATAGGTCATTCAGTAAATTACTTTCTCTTAGGTATTGCTGTGATTGCATTTGATAGGTGCCGAGCATTGTCTTGCCAGCAGAGGGCGGCAAAGAGCTCTGGGAAAACTCAGAAACTTCACTCGTAGTTTCCTGCTCGGCTGAAGTTTGTGAATGAAGTTGCTCTCCTACATAGAGAACAGGGGCTCTTTCACCTCAACACACAGCCACCTTTCACTACAGCGCTCAACCAAGCTGATGCCATCATCGTTTCCTCTGTAGTTATTTGCGGAGCATCGTATGATGAGTGTTTTGCACGATCCAACAGGTTGGGGGGGAGGGGGGAGGGGGCGGTAGAGGTGAGTTGGCCATTGGACCTGGGAAAGTGTCATGACTCTATTTGCCCATACTGAGCATGTCGCGTAAACAGCAGAGGGTGTGGCCTGGAGTCACGCTGTGTCACCATGACAACGCCTTGCCGGGGTAAATGTACCCTGCGATGGTCAGCTATGAGTGTGACATTGGCTGTGGCCCTGTAGTCTCAGCTCTGACATTTATAGAACCACACAGGGAATAATAACATGGAAAATATGACCTCAGGTCAGGAACATAATATTTGACAAATGTACGCATAAAAACTCGGACCCATCTTTTCAGAGGCCTGGAGCACCAAAATGTGTCGTGTTTTTACCCCCAGCCAGAAACGAAAGAGAGCAGCGAGTGAGTGAGAGTGAACGACGTGGGGCAGTCCCTTACCAAAGTAAAAGTACCCCCCCTCGTCTCGGGGCTGGAAGAAGCGACCTCGGGCCTGGGCGTGCACGTCCGCCCCCTTCTCCACCAGCAGCTCCACGTACGGCTTACAGCGGCGCTCGATGGCGATGTGCAGGGCCGTCTGTCCTGCGACACACAGCCAGCAACAAATCAGAAGAAAAAAAATGCCTTGCGAGTATCGCCCGACGTCTGTCAAAGACGGACATTAAAATGGACTCTATTTGGGACGGATCATTTGTATCGTTTGGGTTGAGATCCCTACCGATAGAAATGCTTTGTACTGCCGTCATATCCTGTCTTGCCCGTTGAATGGCATTTCCCACCCTTGGAATCAGTCTAAAGATTTTAAATTGATCCTGCTTTGACCAGGTACAGGATGTTGACGGAGCAAATGGGAAGGAGTGCCACTGCTGAGTTTCAGAAAGCTAAACTCTCAGAAAGCCAAACTCTTAACTAATAAAACTAATCGATCAAAGTCTTGTTTTTAGGTGTCCTTTGACACGAGACATGTGAAGCGTCTTAGCGCCTTGAAATGGGATTAGGGGAAATACAAATACTCAAAGTGAGTCCGCCTGCGGTACCTCGGTAGTAGACGTCCCTGAACGGGGTGTTGATGAACTCCCGCAGGGTGCCGGTCTTCTCTGTGATGTCCACCAGCAGGGGGATGGTGTCGTTCTGACCGCCGTACAGGTTGAGCAGCGCTTTGATCAGGCAGGTCTTACCAGTGGACGGCTCTGTGGGAACACGACGACATCAGAGCATCCGGTCATGTGTGTGTTGTTTGTGTGCCTCGATGGAGGGAAACCTTGTGAGATGGACTGTTTCACTTTTTGGGTAGTCCAATGAATGTGGTTTTGGTCGGTTAAGAAATTACTTTTTTAGTAGTAGAGTAATAGTTGGAAGAATTTGACGCAAAGGGAAATGTTCTGAAAGGCACAATGCAAAGGTCAGTCCCGCCGTTAGCTCTTCCCCCCTGGAGGTTTTATAAATAGTTTGCCAGGTCTGGCCACTGTATTGTTTGACTTGAGCAGACGACAGTGGGCTGCGAGTTCTCTCTTCTCACTGTTACGTTCTCCTGTAAGCTTTCCCCTGGCGTCCAACAAGAACAGGAAGCCCTTCTGGGGTACACCCTTGTGACCCCTGACTCGGGCCAGACAAAAGCCCCGACCTGCTCTGAACTCCACTTCCAATCCCTGAGCCAGCAACAATAGAGGGGGCAGGGCTGACGGGATTCTCAAAGGTCAGAAGCGACCCAGCCGGGGGGCCTTTTGAGTCCACACTTGAGTTTATGTTTATATTTCACACATACAAAAAGCATATTTGTAACCTCAGCACTTTATCTATGTGCATACATTGTTAACATGGGTGGCCCCAGTGGGAATCAAACCCCTAACCCACGCAGTGTTAATGCCTTGCTATAACTGGTGAGCAGGATAGGTATTCAAACCCCTACGTCAGGCATTGTGAATGCCTTGCTTTATCTGTTGAGCCACACAGGGACTCAAACCCCTACCCCAGGCAGTGTGAATGCCTTGCTCTATCCATTGAGCCACACAGGGACTCAAACCTCCAACCCTGGCAGTGTAAAGAGTAATCCTTCTGAAAAAAAAATATATATATATATATATTTACTAATTTTAAAAGTACAAACAGATCCGTTGCTACGGGGACAATAGAGTGTCTCTGATTGGTGGACGGTTTCCCCGTACGCAGGACACACCTTTGAACTCCTCTTCGGTGAGTGTCTTCTTGCAGGCCTGCAGGAACTCCAGGAGGCCCCCCAGGGCCCCCGGGTCAGCCCGGGACACGCAGTCGAAGAGCAGGAAGCGGTCATACGTCTTCAGCACCTTGGGAGGGTCCGCCCCAGGGTCCTCGTCACAGGACGCCTCCTCTGTCCTGCTGGGGGCCCCGAACACACACAGAGACACACGGAGACACACATACACCGTACACGATGAGCGCTACAGACAGACTAAAAACACACTACAGACAAAAGAATAAAACACACTGCAGAAACACTAAACAACAGATTATAGACACACTAAAACACACACTACAGACAGACTAAAACACACACTACAGACAGACTAAAACACACACTACAGACAGACTAAAACACACACTACAGACAAACGCAATGCACAATACCCATGAACGTACCCATGTGCTTTATCCTGAGACGTGTGCTTATGAATCATGAACATAACAGACTAGAAATAAGCTGCACTGAAAATGTGACAAGTAACCGTTCAGAATCCATCCTCCCAACCAGCACTCGAGTTGAGGGGGGATGAGGCGAGATGGCATCCGCCTTTGAAATGAAGATGGTCAAAATCATCCCCCTTCTAAAACAGACATCCGCCATTCCCATCCCCTGTTATTTTTTCAATGAATGTAATATCATTAATGAAATATTACAGCTATTTCAACATTTCATTTTTGGGAATAGGCTAAAATACGTGCACATATAATGATCATCAACTACAACTAAGGTACTGCCTGAGATGTGTTCTTATGAATCATAAACATAAGAGACGAGCATACGCTGCACTGGAAAAGTGACAATCAACCGTTCAACATCCCTGTAACCCTCGCCCTACACACACACACACAGTGGTTCAAACATGACCACACATAATCACACACGCACGCACACACACACAGACAGACAGACAGACAAGACAGACAGACACACACACACACACACACAGACACACACACATACGTCAAAAAACACACACACATACACACACTCTTGGTGAGAGCAGTGGGATAAATGGAGCTCCCTATGTGAAGGAAAGGTAGTTTGAGGGAAAACAGTAAAGGCAATATTACCTCAACAGCACGGAGACAACATACTCTCTGTTGCAGCAATGCACCTCACATCCTGCTGTGTGTGTGTGTGTGTGTCTGCGTGCGTGTGTGCGTGTGTATGTGTGACCACTGGCCTTCTTAATTCTTAATCATGACTTTGAGACTAATTATCAAAAAACGATTAATTTACTGTTAGCAGGTCGCACCAGTAACTAATCGACGCTAGTCTTTGAAGACGTTCCTGGCTCGAAATAGCTTCAAATATATGGGTCTAGGCTTCACAGCCAGGTCCGTAACTCAAAACAGAACGCGTAGAGATCTCCTAAACATAACACTGTTAGCGCATGAACTAATGAAAGCGGATAAACCAATACAATTACAATCTAGAAATAATTTATACAGTACATATAATGATAGTCAGTCTAATTAGAATGGCGATCGTAAAAGTGTGTGTGTGAGTGTGTGTTTCAGTGTACTTTGCCCTGTGATGTTTGTTAAGCCCAGCGGTCCCTGTATTGTTATATCCTGTGATTAGTCATCCATAGTGAACCGTGGTTCTATTATGTAGGTTATCTAACCTATATAACAGGAACATGTAGCAGTCTATGTTATATATAACCTATGGAGGCCGGGGGGGCGTGGTCAGCAGCGCCTGGCTCCACGGCCAACAGGAAGAGGCGGGCTCACCTTCGTGGCAGCTTCTTCCTGCGTCTCTTCTGGTTGCTCTCCTGCCTGCAAGTGCCGTACTGGAACAGCGAGTCCATGGGCGCCTTCTTGGGCCCGGGCACCGAGGCCTCGTAGGACTCCAGCAGATCCATGGGGCTGCTGATGCCCTTCTTGAAGGCGTCGTGGAACTTGCTGCGCAGGTTCTGTCTGCCGTCGCCGCTGCCCCCTGCCGGCCCGCAGGGCACCTCCAGCGTCTCGCGGGTCAGCGCCGCCGCCGGGCCACCCTCCCCCGCCTCGGCCCCCTCAAACAGGTCAGAGAACCCGGACAGGCCGAAGGTGGCGTCGTCGCCGGGCGGGTCGGGCTGAGCCGCGGGCCCCGGGGCCTCGGTGTAGGGGGCCCCGGGAACCGCCCGGGGCGAGGCTGAGAGGAGGGGCCTCTTGAAGTGGAAGGGGGTGGTGCGTTTCTGGGGGGGGGGGGGAAGAACCACAGAATACAGAGGGACTGAATTCAGAGGAATGTCTGTCTGAAGGACTAATAACGAGTATTTCTAAGGGGCCTACAGCTTCACGTGTGACACAGACATGCTGTTTCCATCTGAGGCCGATCAGAGGGAGTCTTGCTCTCTCGTACCTCAGTCATTTCTAATCTCACACTCCAGTGCCAGATTCTCCTTCAGGGGAGCCTTGAGAAGATCCTCTGGGGGGTTGTGGACATCCTACAGGAACACAGAGGAATTATTATGAGAACAGAACACAGAGGGAGCGAGAGAGAGTAGCGAGGGAGAGAGAGAAAAAGAGAGAGAGAGAGAAAGAGAGATGGATGGAGAGGGAGGCCAACCCACTGGCCTTTCCCTTATCACAGGACAGGCTGCCAAAAGCAACAGCGTGTATGTAGAGCCCGCCCACTGATGCAACAGGAAGTTGTGACACAGGTTCAGACACTGTTAAATGGTCACACACACACCCACATACACACACACATTACCCAGATTAAACTCTGTCTTCCTCGTCTCCCTTCTTGTGTGACGGAAGAGTTGCTACAGGGGGAGGCAGGACTATTCCCCATTACACTGTAGCTTGCAGTTTACCAATGTGCTTTCCGTGCGTCTGCACATGAAGGTGACTTCCCAAAAGCCTGGTTCTGTGTGTTAGGTTAGAAAAGCAGGCTGGGCTGAGCCGAGGGAAAGGAGATGAGCCCCCGACTGTCTAACTAACACACAGGATTATCATGCCATTACACTCGGCTGGACACAGGATAGCTTCAGAGGGAAACAAGAAGGACAAAGCGAACAATGAGAGTACGGTCGTAATATAGTATTTACGCTCCAGAGAGCAGCTCCTCAGTACAGAGGAGGTGCGGGGCTGTACTACTCCTCTCTGGTGGCAAAACGGAGAGCATCAGGAGGTTAGCTAGCTGCCTCACTCACAGTGTAGTGTTTTGATTAGGTTGTTCAGGTTTGTTCAGGTGTCAAGTTAACGGTGGTAACTGTTAGAAACTGCAAGTTTATTCAGCTTCACCTCACCTCCACAAGGGACATCAAGTGGTGATTCAGGGTAATTGATTGCTCCTCCCACTATAAATAGAGGTTCCCCCCTTTGTTCTCACCACATCCTCACCACAACTGAGTGTGTGAAGGTGTTTGCCGTGTGTCTTTTGAATTCCCTTCAATGTAAGTTCCCTTTTGCTCATTGGATTATTGTTTGTTTAAGAAATGATTGTGATGGTCTAATGGCTAATCTTTACTTGTTAAATTATGTTATGAAGTACTGCAATGTCGAAGTATTTCATTTGATTTAAAGGCCATATTTATGTTTGTCAAGAGATATTATAATTCATCTTTCTTTCACTGTCTAGAACCATGGCATTCATCATGGCAATCATCATGACAAAACAACTTTGCTTGCAAATAAAGTCAAGTAAATTAAGCCTTGTTACCTGGTGGTTTGTGGCTCCAGTAGAACCTACTCTTCACTACAGTAACGTTACTGGATATGGTGACTCTTAAGCATATTTTATACTTCTGCGTCGAATCAACGGCGTACCCCCGCAGACCCCTCTGCGTCGCCGCGAAGCCCTCTGCGACCCCTACGCCGTAGCTTGACGTGCACCTCCAAAAAATGTTAACTTTGCGTCGAGGCTACGCAGACCGCAAGGGCTGTGATTGGTCAAATGCACCGCGATGCAAAGCAACCCCGCGCAGAAGCATAAAACGGCCACAACGCCGTAGGAGTGATGGTGTAGGTACGCCATAGAGTTTATGCAGAAGTATGTTGAGGCCTTTAGGTGTTAAGGCTGGTTAAGTTTTGGTACTAGGTTAGAAATGGTGAGTTTATAGGTAAGTTAGAAGTGGTTAAGGTACTAGTTAAGATATGGTTAAGCTAAGGTGTGAGGTTATAGAGGCTAACATATATGTAGTAGGTTAGACATGGTTAGTTTTTATAGGTTTAAGTTAGACGTGGTTGGTACTAGGTTAGATATGGTTTAGTTTATAGGTAAAAGTTATGTAAGTTAAGTATATATACTGGGTTAAAAGTTGTTAAGTTTTAGGTATTATGCTTGAGGTGTTCAAAGGTAATCAAAGTGCATCCTGCCACCAATGGTATGAAATAACAGTGAGGTCTGAATAAATACAAAGAGCAAGGCGGTGAGGTGGAGCAGTTCTCCTAGAGATACGAGGGGCAGGACTTCCTCTTGTTGTGTGTTTGGGACAGGACATTATCCAGACCACGAAGCCAGGAGGGTAAAGGCAAACAACGTTGGTAGGAAATCTGTCGAGGCCATAGAAGATGAACTAGACAGGCTGCTTCCATCCGATATACAGTCATTACTCACAGATGGTCCCTCTGACTTCCCATGGGAAGACATTAGCCTGCTATATAAGGAGTGAGTCAATTAATGATATGTTTAACAACGAAGTTGGATGTTTCAGCAACTCCAAACCGTGTCCTTTCATATGGAAGCCCATTCCCGCCAGTAAATACAATTTTATCTCATAATTTCGAAATTTTATCTCATGACTGACAATGGGGTTGTTTTTTGGTTACTGGCGGGAATGGGCTTCCGTACATTCAAGTATATTCATCAAGTATTGATTTAACTTTGGAAATATTTAAGATTTTCTATCATTCTAGAAAAAAGTATTATTGTATAAGTGAACGCCGCTGCTTTGGTTGTAGGGACACTCCGGTCCATGAGCAAATATTCATCATAACATTGCCCTGTATACATCAAGTTACACCATTTAAGAGTATGCCTATATCAAACATACCTTTAGTTGAGGAGGCCTTTATCTTTCGGTCCTGCGGTCATTCGTGTCTTTCTTGGAGCAGACGCGCGGGAGCCGGAGTTCTGGTTTCCAGCGCGCGGTCCAAGTATGAGGTGATGTCAGCCGGCAGCGCTGCGGCTCAAAGGGGCTCGTGTGTTCCCTCGCGTGTAGACCGCTAACGGTTCAAGTTGTTCTTTACGCCCACCTTAACAAGCGGCACATTTACCAACGTTTTGGGTGGGACCATAGGGTGGGACTTCAGAAATTATCGGAAGGGGAAAGAAAATCTCAAAATGACCTTATAAATCAAACAGAAAGTGTCTTTTTGACTTATTTAGATTCAATACAAAATATAAGATGAATACGTAGTTAAGTATAGGAGAATGTATAATGTATGTAGAATGTATCCTCATAGAGGATACATTATTATATTTGGACTGATATGTCGTTATGTAGGGTTTGATTATTAAACCCTACAACACGACGTATCAATATCAATATAATAATGTATACTCTCATAATATATATTAAACTTAAACATATATGTCCTAAGGTAAATAAAAATAGAGCGAAACAGCTCCACCAAGAGGGAGAGATATCAAATTATATTGTGCACGGTATATACTACAGTATGTATATAATATAAATACATACATCACTTTGATAAAGTATATTATATGTAATATTATGCTGGTTTAATATGGATATATAATATATATTCATTTATATTAAATGTAAAAAAACAAATACAAAATAAAAACAAATTGGGGTTTTCATTTCTATTTACCCAAACCACAACACACACACACAACTAAAATGTTCACATTTTATTTCAAGTAAATCTAAATAAATACATTATTCAATAGATCACATTAATAATAATAATTGACCTTAAGCATGTACAGTGCTGCACAACATAAAACACACAGCGTTACACACACACAAACACACAGATGAAGTTGACACACATCTGGATGTCTGACACGACGCGAGCTGAGCATCCTACAACGTTACGTCGTTCGCCTTGTCTAGTGACACCCTCCGCAGTCAGGTCCGTTTACAAGGGGGTCAGGGCTCGCGCGTCACACCTTGTAATCCAGCTCCGCGTTCATCCTGGTGTAAAGGTCGTAGATGGCGTCCACCGTCGCCGAGAAGTTGGTGAGGAACTTTCGGATTTTCTCCAAGCATTCTTCGTCCTTGACCTCGCGACCTTTCGAGAGGGACTTCAGAAATTCTGTCTTGTATGGAGCAGCGTACATGATAGCCTAGAGGAGCGGAATAAACACGGTCATTGTGTGTGCATCACACAGGCATGAACATCAAATATGGGTTCTGGTGCTGATTAGCATGATTCCGTTTTTCCATGCCGTGTTCTTTGAAGAATGGCTCTCGAATCTGACTTTATTTTAGCTTCTTTATTTGTCATTATTTGTTAATATACTAGCGGAGTAAAATAATCTAAAATGAAGTCAGATTCGAGAGTCATCCTTCAAAGAACACGGCATCCTCCTGCATCCTGCCTGTGTTTTCAGTTTTCAATGTCTCTTTTTTATTGACTTGCACTTTAAAACCCACTTTTGAAACATTATCTTTTTATTATCTTCCTCCTCTTCCTCCACTTCCTCTTCCCCTACCTCTCCTCCCCCTTCTCATCCCCCCACCCCCCCCCTCCTCCTCCCCTTCCTGCTCCTCCTCCCCTCATCATGGCTGACTGTACCTTGAAGAGCTTCTGGAGGAGCCAGCCGTGGAAGCGCATCAGGGACGCGTCGTAGGCCTTGCTCACATTGACCCGTAGGTGGTTGGGGTTGGCTTCGTCCCTCTCTCCGTCCGCCAGGCTCTGGAGGAACACCTGAATGAACCGCAAACCCCTGGAAGATAAACCCTTCATGGTGACATCCATATCTTCACCACCATTTACTTTGAAGCTAATTGGCTGTGTTTGTACCCAGAATCCTCCTGGGTCAAAGTGAATTCAGATCCATGCTGCTAAGCGCTAGTATTACAGTCAGTCCATCCTGGACGCCCATACACCCCAGAACCACGACATCTGAACACGTTGGACCCAAAACGCCAGGGGAAGGGTGCAGGTTGGACCTTTTGAGCCACATGAGGGCCAGAGTGGCCCCGACCTTGGGCCACTGAGAGCCGTGCAGGTCCTTCTCCCCCTCCAGGATCAGCTGCAAGGTCTTGTACTTGCCAGGGTTTGTGTCATACACAGCCTTGATTTTCTGAAAAAGAATAGTAACAATAATATGACAAAGTCAAACATAAGTAACTGCTAGAAATGTGAAATTTGTGAATGTGAATTATTCTGAAATTTGCCCCAGAAAGTTCAAATGTGGGAACTTTTCGTATTTGGTTGAAATATTTGTTTCTCTGTTTACAAGCATTAAGGTTTAGTTATCCTTCCCTTACTGTTAAGTTCCCAGTGATCTCAGCCTTGAGCGGGGCGAACATCGTCGGGCCGAGGCAATCTGAGGATAGTGAGCACAGGAAGAACTAGAAAGACCTCAGACGTGGACCCCTGGAAGGTTTCGTTATATCTGCGGTCTTCATCAGCAGATCCTTAACTCACCCGTGAACATCTGAATACAGCTGAGTGATGAGCATACTTTACAGGCCTGTGACAGGTTTTTAGAGGGATATAGCCTACCCGTAATAATAATATCACGTGGAACAAATGTGTAGTTAGCATTAGCAAACAACAATGATCGCGACCACCGCACCGCACCACCCGCACCACCCCAACCACCGCACCACCCCAACCTGTGGTGTCTCCACAACTTGGGACTGTTTCAAAGGCAGAGTTTCAAATTGTTTAACCAACATGGTGTCACTAAAACAAAGAGCACAAGGTGAACTACACCTCAACGACTGAGACTTCACTCCCTTTTTCACCACGGCAGGAGCAGGTGTGTGTTAGAGAAGTGTAGAGTGTGTGTAGAGAAGCTTTGGCACACGTGCGGATCTCATGGAGAACTTTCCGACCGCAGCGTGGACAAAATGCCAAATAATTTATCCAGTTCGCTGGATAGAGAGTCTGACCGATTGGTGGGAAGAACCACTAGAACTCATCAATTTTTCAGCAGCCTGAGCTTTCTTGATCCAGAACAATGTGGTTTAATGAGCCAACGCGCAGCGCTTCACTCGCGGCCGTCTTTCACGTCACCTTGCTGCTATATCGGAGACCCCACGACACAATGGATAAGTGAACATTAACATTTCACGAGCCATTGTCTTGTGTTTAGTTCTACAAAGACACGACCACAGTGCAAATTAAACAGAGGCCTTCATCTTTTTACTGAGCAACCACCCTGACGTCAGGGCTCGGGGTCTTGGCGCGTCTCAGAACTACTTCCTGTCGCTCGTGCCTTTCTTCCTGTCCCCTCGCCCCATGCAGTCAAACGATTTCATCCTCATCCAGGCAAAACAGTCCTTTCAAATAGCCATTGTTGTACTTGCAAACAATTCAACGTATTGTTTTACTGGGCCGAGTCAAAACCTGGAAAACCCTGTGATGACAAAGAATCTGCTCAATCAGACAACTGTCTTATGCGGCCGGTTGGAAGTCTGAGGGATTTCTGGGTCAGGCAGCAGCCCAGTGTTGGAGTGAGGATGTCCGTATCAGCAGCACAGCACTCTTTGAATCCTGTGGAAGGGCCTCACATGGCCAGGTCAATAGAATACCTCTGGCATATTAATACAGAATGAAGCCGCACAAAGATGCCCCGGCACACGGTGCCATTGGTGAATGGGCAAAGGAAACGTAACACCGTACTAATCAATTTTCACAACCTCAAATCCAGGGCAGTGAATTAAATTATGCATGCTATAGAACTGTGGGCAGCTTGATGAACGGAAACATAATCCGAAAAAAAAGATTGGGCCGACCTATAGAGGCGCTTTAATGGGATGGCCATGGGTTTAGGATTATCCATTTTCAGGTTCTTAATCAAAGTTAAATACATAGAATAATATTATAGTCTCCAGATAAAGAAAGAATATTGCATACAAATTGTGCATCATGTTAAAATGTGATTCCTGCAGAATGATATCAAAATAGCCTCCAAGTCCTGCAAAGATACAACTAACTTAACTCATTTACTAACATCACCCCCATTAACCTACTGTTTATTATAGGATACACAAATGGTGAACTACAGTTGATCTAATATAAGATGATATTTGGGAAAAAAATAAAAGTCTTCACTTACCTATGAAGTAGGGGAGATAAGAACAAGACTCCAGGAAAGGTCTGGTTTCTACTTGTTTATCACCTGGGAGCTGTCTGAACTGGTGATCCATGAGGAGAGCCATGCTGGTTCAGTGTGCTGGTGTCTCCCTCAGCCAGTGATATGACCTGAGAGGCAGATTGGTAGAATGATGACCCCCCCACCCCACACCCCCAGAAGTTACTTTCCTATCGCAGGCACATCAACCCCCCCGCCCTGGATCTCTCGCTTTTACCCACTCAGGTCCAGTTCCGTGTCACTTAAACCACACAAACAGGTCACATGTTCCAGGAAAGTCTCATATACCAACGATCCACTTGCTTTGGTTTCAAATGGTGACTCCGGGTTCCTGAAAAAAACCAAGCGAACAAAGCTGGGATAGATGTCCTTGAAGGAGTTACTTCACAGGTCAGATGGGTTTTAAAGATGCTCCGCAGAGGCAGATAGGATCATGTGCTGCACTGGGTCACCACGAGGTGGCGCTGTTTCACATAGTTAGAATTCTCGTTCTTTTTTTGGATGTAAACAAAACGACCAAGCACGCAAAGATACAGAGAGTTTAATTCACGCATTTTCCTCTTACACACAGAATACAAGAGATTAGATTAGAAAACTATTGATCGATAAAAAAATCATTTTAGCATCACGATACATTTTATTTAATATACATACAGAAGAACATCATCTTACACTAGCAAATTCATTTTATAATCCAAGGGGCAACTAGGGTCAGTCCCATGTGGTACTTGAGGGCAGAATACGGCAGGAAGTCAGGGCAGTTATTTTTCACACACACACACACACACACAC
>JAOPJJ010000008.1:17594101-17617477 GCA_027122795.1 Enchelyopus cimbrius
TGGTTCTGTGTTTCAGGGTACCACGGAGGAAAGACCATTTTCCCATGGTCCCAGAGTGCTTTGGTAAAAAGCGGCTGATTCAGAAGCAAATCTGGCAGATCTATTGTTGGAGAGAGAATCCCTCGCTGGTTTAGCAGGGGCACAGCCTTCGTGCTGAACTAGCAGAAACCAAACGCATGGCCTCCGGTGGTGCTCCACCGCATGGCTCGTGGCGTTGTGACCGAGGCTCTGAGGACAGCCGCGGCCAATCGGGAGACAAGATGGGGCAAGGTCGTCTGTCCAATCCAAAGTAGCTTTGTGCCAGTGACCTCATTTCTGTTGAGTAACGTTGAATTTGTGGTGGACTTCTCCCGCGATACGTAACAATGTACTCCAAGTTTAGGTGAACAAGGAGTAGCTTAGTAATACACACACGGTGGATGTAGTAGGTTGATATATGCTGTCACTTTAATCGTGCTCAAGCACAATAACACGTAGCGGTATGTTACAATTATGCTGTCACTTTAGTCGTGCTCCTGTACAATAAAACGTAACGGTATGTTACAATTATACCTTTCACTTTAATCATGCTCCAGCACAATAAAACGTAACGGTATGTTACAATTATACCTTCACTTTAATCGTGCTCCAGTACATATACAACGTATGTTATAATGACTCGCGCTTATTTTAAATGCCTTTTGCATGAAATGAGGAGATGCGTTTTCTTTTTCTTTTTCTACATAGGCCGAACCCCTGCCCGTATATTGATTTATTGGTTTTTATTTGACGCTGTAAAAGACTTGTGACTGATAAGCACGGCGGAGCGTTTCTCTGATGTTATTGTGCAGTAATCAGTGGAAAGAGGAGCCCAGCTCGTCGCCATAAACAATCATCACTTCTCAAAAAAACGTTTCAGAAGGTCGATGCCCGTCATTTGAGCCGATAAGTACCGTTCGCTTTTGCTTTCCCCGTGTCCTCGAAATACCGTTTTGTAACTTGAAATCACACGCGAACACATCCCCAGTTCACCTTATTAGGAATAAAGCCCATCACTCGGCTGTGATGTCATGTCTAACCAGATTGAACTGGACTCGGGACAGAAGCTCAGGGCTGAACTTTGCACGCCGTCCTATGAGCGTCGACCTCCCAGCAGGAGATTGGTGCTGGTGGACGAGTTTCGCAAAAACAAGTCCAAATATGTTCAGAGGAAGAGGAGCCTGCTCGGCAGAGGAGCGCTGCACGGTGCACAATAGAAGTGCCAGCCTACATTTCAACCACTCGCTTGCAAGGGTATTTTCCTTCCATGTTTAGCGCAGCAACAACAACAAAAACGCATTGGACCTAATGCTACATAAATACAAATGACTTTTACAAAATACAAATTGATTTGGATATTTGGGTGCCTTTTACATGTTATAGGTTAACAACCAAGTGCAAACGCGGCAGACAACTAGTTACATTTGCATGCTGTTCGTTGATGATTAGGCATTCATGCACACACAGGAATTATGAAATAACCAAAAGGGATCAGAGGATCACTTACAAAGTGGATCGTCCATTTTCATACTTCTTTGCATCAGGATGGCTTCGGGAATTGTGTTTTCGATCAACTGGGAGATCGACTAGAAACAACAAATGATGTATATAAAGCACGCAAAATACACATAACACTTGTGCGATCGTGTGATAAGTGGTAGTCAGAGATGATCCCGTTTTGGGGGGGTTAATCACATCAACAATAATCAATTCAAACTTATCATCAGGAGATATAACGGTGCACGTTGGGTAATCCTACCTCCAGCCCGAGAGCGTCCAGCATTTCCCTCTTCTCCCTCTCCCCCGGGCCGATGTGTCTCTCGGCGAAGTCGTCATGCCTCGGCAGTATCCTCTCGATCTGTCTGGAGGAGGAGGACGCGGCGGCGGACGTCGCCAGGCACCGGACTGCAGGGTCGCGTACCTTGCGATTGGGGATCCTGGACGCAAGTTTACCAATTCGGCTGATGTTGCCACTCAGACGTCTGCATGGAGCACGGGGGTTCACCGACTTTGCAAGGAGGATACCCCACGACCTGGCGCAACTCTGCATCTTTAAAGATCACACAACGGGACAGGCGGAAGAAAACAGATAAACTCCTGCACTGCCCTGTGCTCTACCACCCCCGAGTAAGACTGATGGACTCTGAAGAGCGAGACTCTGCCAACTACTTGAAATTGCTTGGTGTGTACGCCTATCCCGTTGCACGGACACCAGCCAATCAGCGCTGGCGACGCTGCTGACGCGGGGACGAGCCCCACTTAAACAGCTGCGAAACTTTGTCGCGTGCACATCAATGCAACTTCTCAGGAGCAGAGAAGTCAAGTCTTTGGAGAAAACACATCTGTGAAAACATATATAATTTGGTTGCAAAATACGTTCCCTAGGTGGGCCTTCAATCAAGTATCTGTGTGCGGATTAAAAAAGTAAGCTTTTTGAAAGGATCACGTTTAAGTGAAATAATCCAAAGTTTCAAGCGACAGTGCTGGACATGTGCGGGCCCCCGCTGTGTCACGCTGCGAGGACCCGCGTCCACGTGTGTGTTTTCATATTCGGTCCAGAATGGATAACCGGCACCCCACAGTCACATGCCCTGGTTGTGAAAGGTTTGAGTGGTGTCACTGAGGAGGGCTAAATATATAATCGCCGTATTTGAAGAGGCCGCTGGTCATTATGAACCATTAGTTGGTTATCCGATGGGTATTTGTGTTGGTGTTGGTCGAAAGAGCTTATAAGTTAAGTCTGGGACCTGAAAACCAAAAGAGAAGAGAAATTTGGCTCAAATGGTTTGGCAATAATAAAATGAAGATACTTCTTGTAAACAACGATATGTTAACACTATCGCTTACAGACGGGCCCCTCTGCCTACAGGGGTGCCCTCTGCCTGCCTGCAGTCGAGGGGTAAACACAATTGACAAATCATGACGTCAGTGGTTTCTTTTTTTAAACATCAGCCTATCAGTAAGCTATGATGACAGATGGAACATTGGTGAACTTTCTTTTGTGTCAGCAGTGTCTCTGGCTTTAGTATGAAGACTGTCAACGTTCAGATGCTCCCAAAACTCTATGCCGCTACCTAGTGGAAATGGAACATAACTGATCGGTATAAAACCAAACAGCATGTATTTCGATTTCTCTATTGTTTTATCATGAGTGTATTCTCCAATTACTTTTTACATTCAGGCCAATAAGAGATATGTTACCACTATACTGTACTGTGTCCAGTACAAACACCATACAGACAGAAACATGATGTGTCTCTAGCACTGGTAATAGCAGAGTATCAAGTATTAATAATGGGAGGGCTGTGTGTGATTATTGATATTAATCATGACATGTACTGTAAACCAGGGCCTCTAAAATAACAGCGGTTGGATCATTACATCGTTTAACTGATAAATAATATTGAATTAAACATGAAATACAAACAGTAGCCAAATCATACAATTTAATAGCACAAACAAAAAAACACATATATATAATGACTAGTCGTAGGCTATTATTGTATTTTCTTTAAGTTTTGTGTGTGGGTTCGTTGTTAAGAAAGCTATTTGCTTTGTGCCACAATGTAACGTCAGTAAAAAAACATAATTCATTCTTCCTACAGTTGAGCTCCATGCAGTGTGTATTAAACCAACATGCTTAGCTGAACACAACAAGGATAACGAGGTAGTAATGTGCCTATAGGCAAACAAGACTAAAGATTGATAAAGATTAACAAAGAAGAATAAAAGCAACTCCATGTGGTTGCCACAGTTGCTGAAATATGGCCACACAATACACCTGCTGTCATAGTAGCACCTATCAGGGCTCTGCTGAGACGGTACTAAGAGGCGTTGAGATAAAGAATCAAGAGCATTGCCAAAGCCACAGAGCATCTAGATTATACGGGTGACTGAAGCACAAGTTCATTGATCTCTCCCTGACTGATATGATGGACTGGTTGTGGGAACAGCATTCGTTTTTGTTGCACCAATGTTTTCTACTGCCGTTTGCATTGTTGTTTCATTATCTGACCGCCCCAGGATATCTCTCCGTGACGTCGAGGTTTGCATAACTCCAAAGCTCATTTGCATATTTACAGACTACATGTTCCAGAATTGGGTCATAACTAAAGTAACCTTATTTAACCTATTTTCTCCAATCAGTGATTGAAAGTAATTTTTTTCCCCACCCAGGTATCTCTACCTGTCTCTCGGGGGGTGTGCACTGGCTGTCGCGACCATGGGAGTCTACTGCCTGGTCCTCTTTGTCGCGACCTTAGTGTTCGCCCTGCTGGTGGGCTGCGTCCGCCCCGGGTTTCTCCATCCCTGGGTCTTCTGGCTGCAGATGCTGTGGCAGACCTTCTGCCACCTGCTCCTACAGCACAGGGAAGGCCACCTCCACACGGTAGTGAGTATCAGGTCCGTGTCGCTGCGTTGCCCCCCATAGTGTGAGCCCGTCTGTATGGCTGTACGCTGGGCTGTTGACCGAATGATTCAACTCCGGTCCCAACCAGTCTGCATTAACACTAAGATGGTTTACCAGTTGTATAGAAAAAAAATCTGTTGATAAGTAAGATTGATGCTCTTTAAAACAAACAAAACATGCAAATGGTTTTTTGACTTAAACAACACGCCCCAATGACCCGAAGGCAGAAGAATGATCATTTTGATGGCTCTTTGTCGTCCTGGACCCCAGGCTGTTCACGGCCGTCTCCTCCCTGATGCTGCTCACCCAGAGGGTCACCTCGGTCTCCATGGACCTCCAGGAGGGGAAGCTCAAACTGCCCCGGGAAGACGCTACGAGCTGGATTCATTTCCTCCTCTCACTCTGCAGCTACGTCCTAAGCTTCACCACGCTGCTCGGCGGTCCGCTGTACCCCTACAGCCAGTTTGTAGGCTGTGTTGAGGGAATGGGCTCCCGGCCGCCACCCCTGGGCGCGGTCCCGGTGAAGGTGCTGCAGGTAGCGCTCATCGAGTGGCTCCGGTACGGCCTGGTGTGCTGCCTCAAGACTCACTCCCCGGATGCATTGGGCCCGGCGGGTGTGTTCCTGTGGGTTTGGGGCCTGGCTCTGTCTCTGAGGATGCGTTATTATGCCCACTGGAGGATCAGCGAGTGTCTGAACGTGGCGGCAGGGTTTGGCCCTCAGGGGGGCCTGACGTCCGACTGCCGCTCTCCTGACTGGAGCGGGCTCTCAGACGGAGATCCCTGGACCACGGAGGCTTCAACCCGGGTCTCGGAGTTTGCGAGGCGATGGAACGCCACCACGGCCGCGTGGCTGCGGAGGCTGGTCTTCCGTCGGTGCAACCGCTGGCCCTTGCTTATGACCTTCGGGTTTTCTGCCTGGTGGCACGGGCTGTACCCGGGGCAGATGGCGGGGTTCTTGAGCTGGGCGGTGGCAGTGAAAGTGGACTACGGTCTGCACAGATACGTGGGCGCGGCGCTGACCTCATCCTTGGGGAAGTCGCTGTACGCTGGCCTCAGCTGGGCTCACACGCAGATGGTCATCACGTGTGTCGTGCTTCTGGTTGAATCACAAAGTGTGTCTTCTGTGACGGTTTTGTCATCAATGTGCTTACTTCTGTTCCCCCTTCTTAATGTGGTTGTCTGTTTTTGCTTTCTTCTTAAAGCTAGAATTGCTTCATAGACATGTTCGTAATATATCCTAAGTAGTAATAAGAACATTTGGAACATTTGATTCATTTCTTAAAGTTTTGTGTGCCTAATATTGAGTTACATAGCACTTTGAATGGTTCATAATTACTCAAACATTGAGTTGTTGGTTTTGAAATAAAAACATTACTATACAAATATTCCATCTTTGAAAAATTAACATTTATTGCGAATACAAGCTCGCTAAAATGCCAACAAAAGCAGATTTTTCTAGGGATTAGATTTAAGGCCTGCAGCCTGATGGGCTTCTTTGTAATCCATCTTGACGTTTCAGTACATAAAAAACAGTCTATTACACAGTAGAAGGAATGAGGAAGAAACAAGAAACATCTTCGTCAAGACGTTTGCAGTTCTTCATCTTGTAATAAAGTCTCCCTCCTCTCCTTCCATAAATTGCCAGCGACGATACCCAGGAACAGCAGCAGGCCCAGGTTCCTGTTTGACACAAACTTCTGCCAGCAGTCTTCAGGTTTGTTGATATCCAGCGTGTAGATCTAGGGGGAAGTGATTTTTTAAAAACAAGATCAATGTTTGCTGAATGTCTCGAGTCCAGCTGTGCCTCCTGCTAAAGCTAACCCGGCAGAGAGTCATCACGTGCATCACCTGATGCGCGAGGTGAAGTCCGACGGTGGACAGCGTCAAGTAGTAGGGCAGGGTCTGCTCAGTGTTGACCCCGGCCACGGTAAGCCCCGCCATCATGGCGGATGAGAAGCCTATCAGCCAGGGCTTGGTCCTCTCCCTGAACATGAGGGCTGTCGACTTCAACCCAATTTTGACATCGTCCTCTTTGTCCTACAGCAGGGAGGCAGGGACTACATTTATAAACCAAACCGCATTTATCTACATGCATACATCTTTAGATTGGAAAACATGGCTGTGTGCTTCACTGTGTGTAGCGGTCAATTCACTTGGGAAGGTGTGTCAATGGTAAATGTAGTTCACACTTGTTTTGACAGTAATGACATTCAGTGAATGCATGACAAGCAGTGCTTGTATTCCTCCGTTCTACTTCTGTAATCCTGTTCCAAGAGGCTCGTTATCACCTGATGAGCGTAGACTGTGTCGTACATCAGGGTCCACATCACCCCAGAGAAGTACAGGGGGAGGCACACTGACCAATCACAAGAGCCTGCGATGGCCGACCACCCCAGCAGCGCCCCCCAGTTGAAGGTTAGCCCTGAAAAGATCAGACAAGAAACATTTATTAAGGTTTAAGCATTTCAGCGTGTCGGATATTTGAACTAGTAGTTATTAATAGAATGTTGTGTACCTAAAACAAGCTGAGGCCAGTAGGTAACTCTCTTCATCAGTGGGTAGGTGACCACAAGAGACAAGGAAGCCGCTCCGAGAGCTATGCTGCAAGGGAAAAAAATGTAGGCCTCAATTGGTCAATGGACTTTGGGTATATAAGGGTTTTCAATCAAAGTGCCTTGCAATTAGTGTTTCACATTCTCTTATCGGCACAAACATTCACTCATGTATACACTAGCGTTTCCAGCAACAAATCATTCGCACACACGTTCAATAGTTATTACACACACTAGCGCTTCCAGCAACCAATACTACACTGTAACCTGTAATAGTTGAGGTGCAACAGAACCGCCAGAGCAAGGGACAACTGTCCCCCCAGGAACACCAGCGCTTGCATCTGGGAGATATCCCCAGAAGCTATGGGCCTGGTGGCCGTCCTGGACACCTGGATCAACACATCAGGTCGGTGACCTTCATTTAAGCAACTTTTTGATTGAAACTGAAGTGCAATTGCGAGTATACATTCAATACGTTGGGTTGAAAAAAAGAAAACACTTTGGATTATTAAAAAGCATTGTTTGAAATACAACACCTTCCGGTCAAAGTCTTTGTCCCACATGTCATTAATGGTGCAGCCGGCTCCCCTCATTAGCACAGCCCCAGCACCAAACAGGGTCAGCATGCCCAGGTGGGGGAGGCAACCCGGGTCTGCGGCCAGGCCGATGCTCCAGGTACATGGAAGATACAACAGCCAAGTCCCTGCAACCCAAAGACGGGCCCATGTAAGATGGCACCTAACTGGTCCCAAACACTAATATTACGGTCAGTTAAACACAATACACAAAGAAGGGAGACTGAAAATACACTCTGGGGCAGACAGGTGCTCAGGGGGAGAAGCAGGTGGTCTGGGCCTCAGAAGGCTGCTGGTTCATCCCAGGCTCCTGCTAGCCAAGTATGGAGGTGTCTCTGAGCAAGACACCTAACCTTGCAGTTCTTTGCATGGTTGACATGTTGAATGGCAGGTATTAAAATTGACCATGGGTTAGAAAGGTGAGATAAAGACGCCAGTACCAATGGGTTTATCCATCCTCATTAACCTGAGGTAGGGTTGGACCGCCGCGGGGGCCATGTTGACAACGGCCGCAGCTGACACACTGAATGGTCTTCCCCATCCCTTTACAGTCAGCTGCCTGGCAGACGGAGGAAATGCGATCTGGCTGTTACTGCCGATGGGAACACCTCCATTCCTCTGGTACTTGTCGAAAGAGCAGTGGGAGAGTCGGGAAAAGCAGGGCCTGTAGGAGATCCTCTTGAAGGCATTGAAAGGACTGCATACTCTCACGGTAAACATGGTGCCGTGTGTCGGTCAAATGATTGCATTGACATAACAGCAACACCTGGGAGAGGCGGGGGGGGGGGGGGGAGAGCAGCGAAAGGGGTTAGCATTAGACACAATGGTGAGTCAGTGAATACACATCACAACAGTTTTGCTTATGTTGGTGTTCTTTTGTCATTGCATATTCCTATGAAGAAGGGCTATGGGTTGTTGTGGGAGCAAAGAAACAAAGAAAGATATTGCTTGGTGGATGGAGTTCATTCAATTGTACAACTGCATACAATCTGATACTGATACTAATGATTCCACATTCATGTTGGGTTACAACCTCTCTAATGTCAGACAGCCAGCTTGTTCACTGTTCAATGTCATGCACGGTTCACGTTAAACAGCAGTCTACCTTACAGTGAGCTGAAAAGATGGATCGATAGAATCCTGAAGACGACGGAACACTCAAAAGTGAAATAGTAGTAACATTACACCGTTTCACAGAGAGCTGTAAGCGACCCTCCACTCGAGAGGGATTGAACATTGACAACTTGAGTCCGTTTGGAAATAAGTCCGGGGGGAAACAACAGAAGGGACCTCTTGTTATTGTCTCTAAAAATAAATAGGATGCATTAAATAGCAATTATCCTATTCTTCTTCTTCTTAATATTATTATTATTATTATTATGCTATTCTCATTATTATTACTATTAATTATCACAAAAACAAGCTTATTTTCTAATCATGTTAATTGATTTACGAGCATTCGTTGACGAGAATGCTGGGCACTTAATTTGCTGATTTTAACGTGAATTTGTACCATGTTATGTTAAATCATCGACATAAAGAAGTATCGGTGGGATTTTCTAATGACTACAAATCATTTGAGTAAACATTGCCATAATTAACGGAAATCTTAACCGGACGGGATCTTGTACAGGAAGTGACGTATTTCACTGTTCGCGGGACAGTGATGACAAACCTTTATCGGTGCAGCGGAGTACAACAAAACCAAACGCCTTATTGATAAAATCAACCATTGAACCTTCTCCACAATGCTGTTTCTCAAAGCGACACTCGCTTCCTCTGTAAGTACCAGTAGTCCATACGTTTGCATTTCGCTGGTACGGATGCATAGATGTACCGTGCAGAAACATTGTAGTAGGCGGCTGTAATGTGGACGGAAGTGACGTATGTTCCTTCCCAAGGTTCCAAACGTGTGATTGTATCTTCATCGCTGGGTGTGTAAATGCAGAAAAATGAAACCAGGTAGGTACTGATGCATGTATTGAAATACTGTTTCGACAATGGGTTGCTTGCTCTTGATGTTAACGTATAGTTGTCTTTAATCTCCTAGATTCAAGATGCTCTTCTGACAAGTCAGGCCACCTGGCCAGCAATCAAATCCTCCCACGACCGATTCCAGCACTGCATTACCAGTGTAGTCACTGTATCCTCATCTTTACTTCCAAGGTAGTGCTTCTAAAACATCTTGGGAAGGTCCATGACCTGGATGTAAGCAATGCCCTCAAACATGCCAGAAATGGATCCTCAGAAATGGATGATGCAGGGCGACGCATTAATCCCAAAAAGGTCGTCCCCAGAGAGAAATGTGAAACAGCATTGCAGCCAGAAGAAAATAAGCCAAACATAATACCAGACATATCGAAAACGATAAATCAGCAAGTGGCTACGAAAAAGCCCAAGTCCCATGTTGCTAAGCCTACCTCAAAAAACAAACACGTTAAACTAAGCCAAAAAACATCCATAAAAATCACCCAGTACTTTACATCGCCTACTGTGCCAAATTTGAAATCTTTGTCCACTCAGGGGGAGTCACCTGAGAAGGTCCAAGCAGCAAATACTGCAAAGAAAACTTTAATCTCACGAAAAAGATGTCCATCCCCCGTTCGGAGCCATGACTGTGATATTCATATTCCTAATAAAGTGGGCATTACAATAATTCCTGACCAGTTAAGACTAGAAAAGGAACCTCCTCGTAAGAAACCAAAGCATGGATTAATAAAGATTAAATTGCCAACATGGTCAACCAGAAAGTCCATCTTCCCAGACAGCTCTAGATCAACACTAGAGTTTAGCGCAGATGAGGAAGATCATAAGCCACCCAAGGTTGATATGAACCATGAAGAACCCCACAGAAACGCTGACGTTCATCCAACTAAACCAATGGAAGCTGATCCTTCGGAACAAAGTCCTCCAGAGTCTAAAGCCGGCCCAGCATTACTGTTCAAGTGTGACTCCTGCATGTTTGATCACAACTCTTTGGTTGCCATGTTTATGCACTACCAAAAACACCATCCGGAATTAGATCTGACCCTGGACCAAATCAGACGAACCAGATCTTTTGTCTCTGATACAAACCTGCTGGTGTTAAGTGAAACAAGTTCAGAAAATCTCAGCATGGATGCACCAAATCAGGAGGATAAACCGATGGACTGCCCGGATCCCTCTTCAGGGTCTCCAGAGAAAACAACGGAGCAAATGTTCTCGGGCGCTGTTTCTCCCAGCAGCGCCTCTAACGACAGCAACCCAACTCTCGTAGCAGGTGATCAAAAGGCCCGGTGCACCAACAGTCCTCCAAAGGTCAAACCCCGAAGTGCAACAAAGCAAGGGGAAGCTGGGAAAACCCCTGTGATTGGTCATGCGCAAAGCGGTGAGAATCCACCCACCGTGACTTGTTTGGCTCCGCCCCAAAATGAATGCGCCATGGGGGGGAATGATGTGCCAAAAAAGGACTGTTCCAGTGTAACGGAAGCCCCAGCAAGTGAAGAGAGAGACACAGAAGTCCCTTTGTCTCGTAAAAAACTTTGGGAGAAATTGTTCTTTTGCCCCAAGTGCAACTACGGACACACTCTTAACAGAAATGTTGTGATTCATTGTAAAAAGAGACACAAAGAATCAGCTCATAACGTGTCCTTTAAAACAGTGTCCATTTACACAGACTTACTTCGCAGACGATTGAAAAAATTGAAATCTCAAAATAATGGCATTACTGTTTTGTCTTCTGGTCTGCCTGTTCCCATTCTGGAGGGGGAGGACATGTTCTTTTGCCCCTTGTGCAATCACTGTAACCAGCTTCTATCGGCAATGATGCAACACCAGATGATTGTCCATGGTACAGATGGGATTACCAAAGGTCCTGTGTTGTCGTATACTGCTGAAGTCTATGACCAACCCCGTGAGGAACAGTTGAAATTCAAACCTCTTCAAATTCGCTCGGTGGCCCAGTCATCACCAGGATACGCCAAAAAAAGAGAAACTGGGGAACCAAGTCTCATAACCCGGCCCTTTATTTGCCACAAATGTGCATATAGTGCCTCAAATGTGTTTAATTTAAAAGTGCACCTAAGTAGAAAACACAATATTCTTCAAACTGATGAAAACCTTTTAAGAAAAGCTTTTGATAAAGGATTTATCAAGGAAGGTTACTACTGCCAGTGGTGCAATTTCTCCATCAACAACTCAGAAGGCATCTTTGATCACTACAAGGAAATGCACAAATCAAATGGAAAGACTGCACGTTACATCAGTAATTACTTGCATGTAGCTCCCAAACATGCCACCTCTAAAAGGCCAAATGCCACTGTGCCTCCAGTCCCGTCTCCAAGATCTCGAAGCAAGGACCCCAAAACGTACTCATGTCAGAAATGTTCCTTCAAATGTCGCTCATCCAAAGGCATGAAAAGCCACCATCGCTCCTCTGCCAATTCGAACAAGTGCTGGTTCTGTTGTTCAAGTTTTTTATCATTGCACGGACTTAAGATTCATTTAAGTATCAAACACGCTGACCAATTGACAGGTGAGCCTTCAGAGTTGGATAACGGCACTGGATTAGTAGCAAGTGACGAGATGGTTATTTCTCTGGTCTTTAAGTGTCCCTGGTGTTCGTATGTGCACGTGGTGAAGTCTAAACTCGACAATCACTGCCAAAAGACTCATCCAGGCCAAAAGGTTGGAGCTGAAGGATTTGAAAGGTTGCATGCACTAATACCACCACGCCCTGGGAATACTACGAAGCGCTCTTGGAAGCCCAAGCTTGGTGGATACCTATGTTTACTCTGCCAAGAGGTCCATTTCTCCATGGCCAAACTCCAAGTGCACTACATGGAACGCCATGAGAGTTCTGCTGCTGAAAAGGGAATTAAAAAACAACTGCTCTCCAAACGCCACAGTGTTGAGGGCTCACGATGGAAAAAGTACCTTCCGGTCGCGAACCGTCCTGGGACTATGAAGTGTCCTTTCTGCAATCACATATGCAGCACAGGGGCCTTGAACAAACATGTAAGAGTTTGCAGCAAAAGGATGATTCATACATCATCAGTCAATTGCGCATTTGTTCATTGTTCATACAAAACGCAAACAGTCAAGTATCTGCAAAGACATTACAAATCGATTCATTGGACTCATGGAGACTCTGCAGATGAGAAATCACGTCAGTGTAAAAGGTGCACGTCTAGGAAGATCTTCAGCTCTTACACCTCTCTATCTGGGCACTATAGTGGTTTTCACAGGGGACATTTTAAAATGGACTTTGCGTTTCACCGCTCGTTGAAGGGTGTTGTGTCCGACTACACATGTCTCCACTGCAGTCTGAAGGTGAAGACCATCAAGGAGCTGTGTGTTCATCTAGACAACCACAGAGAAAATCAGACAAGCACTCTGAAAATAGCAAATTCAGCAGTCACACCATCCAGTCAAGTAAGCGTCATTTATCCTTTTTATTTTCCAATACATGATTGGCTAAATGTTTTATTTTCTTCTTTTTATTCTACTTAAAATGATGCCATATATTAAGGGAATTCAATTTCAACGTGGTGCTATTGTTAATTAGGATATTTGTTTTGTCAGATGCATCCTGCATTAGGTTTTCTTCTGTGCAGTACATAATGAAACCACAAAATTGTCAGGATTAGTGTTGTGCAGCTGTAAGTCTATCTTGGTTTTGCTTTTGCTTCCAGTCTAACGGGACAAAACTCCAAACGAGCCCCAGCCCCGAGACGGAGACCCCGGGCTCCGAGGCCCACGTCTGTAAACAGTGCGGCCGCGGGTTCCCTTCCCTGTTGCTTCTCGGTGTGCACGAGCGCAGCCACAAGGCTGTGGAAGCTCCTCCACCGCGGGGCCACCGACTCATGACGGTGTCGCAGGACATGTAAGTGGGCGCTGTGCTTTGGTCAGGCTTAGCCGTACATCCCGCCGCGTATCCCTTCACCAGAGCTGCTGCTCCTACATACTCCAAGGGCTTCGAAAGGCACCCCGACCCCCTTCCCTTGTCAACCGAAGGACAAGTCAAAAGTATAATAATAATAATATAATCCAGGACATGCATCCAGGACATGAATGTCTTGGATGCATGCAGGTGGAGTATTGCTACTTGCCAGGCCTGAAATAGATGATGAGAGACACGTGGATGAGACGCAAAGAAAGATGTGTGCATCTTGTCAAGGTTTATGGTGTTTCCAATATGTTTATTTTTAAGGGATATTTATCAACCGGGATGTTACTTAAAGGTAACGGTTTAATGGTAACGGCTGTTAACATTGATCGAACATCTACTTCTGCTTCTGCCCCCCGTGCAGCTTGGAGAGTGTGACCAGGATCCGACCCGGGGTCCTCAAGCCTTACCAATGTCGCCTCTGCAAGTACCGCTCCAATCTGATGAGTCTGCTGAAGCATCACCTCGTGCACAAACACTCGGGTGAGTAGGACCTCTGTGAGATCCACAAGGGGGCCTGTAGAATTACTGGGTCTGTATGGCTCCGGCACTTTCCCTACCAGATTCCGAAGAGTTGTCCAACTCCAAATTCATTTTGTGACGGCACAACACCCTGGGTTAGCACATGCTCTCCGTTACCCACTGCAATACAGAGTTTAGCTTAAGCCTGGCTCCAGTCGGTCGTAGATGGTACCTGCGCAATTATGCTATCCGAGCATTGACTAGGTGAGGGGCCACCCGCTGGGTCACAGCATAAAAACCATGCGTATTCCTGTTCGCTTAAGCATTGGTATGCGTGTTCCTATGACAGGAGATTTGCCAGAACAGGACGCCGGTCCATCGAAGAGTGTGGAGGAAGAGGAGAACGTTTCTCCAGCAGCCAGCGGTCCCCACTCGGCCCCTCAGGAACCCGAGAAGGATGCCTCCGTCTCACCGCAGCCTGCTGCCACGGCACCCGGCAAATGTAATTTACCGTTTTTCTCTTTTGCCGTGTTACAGAGTACACCGTGTTGGTGGTTTTCTCTTTTTAGCTATTTTCATACCGAGAGTCTGTGTCCGGAGTGATTCACCAGGTGTGCTCTTGTGGGTTCTTTATTCTAGCATGAATTTTTTTTTTTTCCTCATCATGTGATGTTGTCATGGTTCATCGGTATGTTGCATTTCTCGGTCACAGACCTGGCGTACTCCGAGCCGGCGGAAGTACAGCGACAGCTGAGTCATTACAGATCGAGGCCGCCGGCCAATCGCGCGACTCCGTCGGCAACCAAGGAGCCCAACGATGGGCTGCGCCACTGTGAGTTCTGCGACTGGACCAATAGGTACTGGAACAACGTGCGACGGCACTACATGAAGACTCACGGCAAGAAGATGCTCCGATGCACGGAGTGCAGCTTCTTCACCGGACTGAGGTGGGCTTCTTAGGCGTATTCATCTAAACTTGCACCCCTTGGCCATAGGTTTACCTTTAATCCACGAGCGACGGCGTTATGATGTCATGTGTTGTGAAAGCCTCATCTGAAACCACGTGATTGGTGAGCTCCCCTGGTCGAAGGGAACGTTTTAGAATATGTACTAAGCACGGAAACCCAACGTGGAGTGTTTCGTCTGCCGTCACGGCCGTCCACTATTGTTTTTACCCGTAGTGTTTATTTTCCTTTGGCGACATGTTGAACGGGCCCGGTACCGGTCGAGGTGTCCCTGAAGGCAAACCATGGGATTGAAGAGCGGCCCGTTTAAGGCCTTTCCTGTTGCTTACCTCTCGCCTCGTCTTTCGTTGTTCAGTATAAAGCTGGATCTGCACATGGCGATGGGTCACTCAAACGGGCCACTGGTTCCGGCGCCACCGCCGCACAGGAAGACCCTGCGCTGCCCGCTCTGCCTGTACTACACCCAGAACCAGAACCACATGGTGGACCACGTGGCACTCCACCGCCGTGAGTCAACGCTCATCTGTTTACCCCGTCTGTTACAACGCCGTGTCCTCTCATTGGACCTAATGTTCTAACGTGGGGTGGTGCTGACGTGATCGGGTCTTTGTGGACCTATGATTCCGCACCCGTTTTTTTTTTTTATAGCTGTGGATAGTTGGGCGGTCGTATTCGTAGCCCGTTGAATCAGAACTGTAAAAAAAAGCAGAGGTGTCCCGTCATTGAAACCCTTGGAACGTTGTTGACCAATCAGGATCAAGGATTTAATGGCTCTATCCCCCCACCAACCCCCCACAGAGGAGCGCGTGGTTCCCATGGAGGTGCGCCGCCCCAAACTGTCCCGGTACCTGCAGGGCGTGGTCTTCCGCTGCCACCAGTGCACTTTCACGAGCGGCAGCGCGTCCGGCCTGCTGACGCACGTGCTGAAGCACAGCGCCGTCAGGCCGTTCCAGTGCCGCCTCTGCTACTTCGACTGCGCTCGGCTAGGCGAGCTGGAGGCACACCTGTGCGATAAGCATCAGGTGAGGGGACCGCGCAGGTTGTGGTTTTCAACAGACTCCCTCTGTGGCCTGTGAGTGCGTGGAATGTAGGAGGTTTCCCACGCCCTCAGCCTAAATCATCACATTTTAATCTTAAAAATAAAGTTTTCATTCAGTCGTCTCCCCTTACTGGAGATTGGCGCAGGACGCTACTGAGGTTGGCTGACCCGTTCCCTCGTTCCGTGCGTCTGGTCTAGGTGGTCCGGAACCACGAGCTGGTGGGCCAGGTGAACCTGGATCACCTGGGAGCTCGGACCGGACCGGCGCCTGAGGGGGATGGAGACGACGACGACGAGGAATGTCCTAATGTTACTCACGGAGCGGAGGACGACGAGGGCTTAGTCAAGCCCTGTCTGAGTCCGCAGGGCAAGGCGGTTCACAGGGTCGGTGATGCTGAGCTGGGGAACCTGCAGATGCCCGTGCTGGAGAACGTTTACCTCAACCAGGAGAACCACGCAGAGTCCGACAACGCCCGCAACCTCGGTAAAATGATTGTGCGCATGGTAACCTTGGTAACTGCTTGGTAAAAGCTAACTGTGAACTCCTGGTCACAGAATAACTACCATCGTTTTCGATGGTAGTTCCTTCGTTTTCGAGAAACGATTGCACAACTTAAAGGAGTTGACCGATCCCCTTGTCTGTCTTTCCTTAAATACTAAGACGGGACAGACGAGCCATGTTGTGTTCCTGGTCTGTTCATCTTGCCATCTGTGTTCTGGTTCTTGTTAACAGGTTCCACCACAGACGACACCGCCGCCCCCGGCCCCGGTCCATTAGCTGAAGATAACGGGGTGTTCAGCTGCCGTTATTGTGGACGGAACTTCTCGAACGGCCCTGACCTACAGCGTCACATGACGCGACACGGGATGTAACCGTTGACAGAGGCTGACGCATCGAAATAAACTGCTGGCTGATTTATACCTCATAGTTTTATAAGATTCACTTTGCAGAACTCTTTCCATTGTATAAATATTTTGTCTGTTCCTTTGTTACTTTTAATGACTTTAGAAGATTTTAGTTTTTTCTATCAAATAAAACTTGTTCAAAGTATCTCTAAATATTCATGTTATTTGTATCGTCCGAAATGAAGATGAACGCTATACATTTTTATGGAAGCCCATTACCGCCAGGAACAAAAAAAACTCCCCATTGTAAATGATAATAATGAGATAAAAGGTCATAATAGTGTTTGTTATAATGGGCTTCCGTAGCTTCCATACATTTTGATTCATGAAAAAAAAATCCCATCAAGGATACGAAAAGAAGTGGACCGACCTCGTGGGCGTTGTGTACTAATACGTCATCGGAGTGAAACGGGACACCGCTTCCTGGTCGCAGAAACCAACCAGTGAGGAGAAACGGGCAGGTCGGGCAGATGAGCAAGGCACTGCTCTCTATGAGGACACAGTCACTCGTGTTAGCATCTGGGGACTTGGTGTAAGTGTACTTTAACGTTGACTTCCTCCTTGGCGTATAATAATTGAGTGATGTTTATAATCTGGTTTAGTTGTCTTCTACGGATGCTTTCCTAGGAATTTAAGTCAGGGCTGAAATATTTTGCTGTTTCTTGGCAATGAGTTTTATCCATTGCATTTTTTATTTCACTTCGTGGCTCGTTTAATCATCAAGAAATAGTCCTTGGGACACTGTAGGTAATTCTAGCAGGTTGTTATTGTATTTCCTTATTGCTTCCAGTCATACCTGTTTCTTCCTTGACTGATAAAGTTTCGGTCGTTTACGGTCTTTACAACGCAATAGTTCAACCACACCTAATGCACATTCCAAGTCAACTGTTCTTCACCTGCAGGGATGTTCTTTAACCAGACCCTTAGAAAGAGCTCTAAACCACAGCAATCAGTTTCACAGTGACAATTTTTTTGCTCACCACGCTACATAGGCTACTCTTGGACTTGCAGTAAGTGGACCCCTTTCTCCGTTCAACCGGTTTCTTATGTTTTGTGTTTTTTGAACAGACACTAAAGGATGGATGGGATGACAAGTGAGACCAAATCTGAGGAGAAGGAGGGCTCCTTCTCCTCCAGGGTCATCAACATAGTTTTCATCAGCCTGCTGCTGGACCTGCTGGGATTCACCCTGATCCTCCCGCTGTTTCCCTCCATTCTGGACCACTATGGGCAAACAGAGGTGAAATATGAAACACAGAACCGGGGTTTGTGGGTCCATCCAGACAGGGACAGCTGCAGATGGATCCAACATTCTCTCAGGTGTCATTAATAGAGGATTGGAGGTTGAACTCTAGGTGGGCGTGTGTGCCCAGAACCTCACTAGTTTCTGTGAGAATGTGTAGAGTAACACTGAAAACGCCCCATGTTCCTCAGCAAGTGCAACTCAAGTTACGTTATCGAGCGTTTCTGTTTTCACCTTTTCTCACCTTACCAATTGGACCAAGGTTAATTGTATGTCAAAGGGACATTTAGTCAGCCTTCAGCTGCCTATTTATGCACTTCGTCCAAAGTGTTCCTATTTGTTCTCTGTGTCTCTTATTGGTCAGGATACGGTGTACCAGTCCCTACAGAGCGTTGTGGATTGGTTCAGGGAGACCGTCAGGATTCCAATGGAAAGAAAGTACAACAGTGTCTTATTTGGGGGTCAGTACAACTGCATGCCGTTTTATTCCGGATCACTCCTCAAAATTCATTGTGTGAATCTGAAAGGGTTCTTTGAGAGACTTTTTTTGTTTGTTTTTATGACATTACCGCGTTTTAATCATGTAATTATTCAAAGTGATCATAAAAGTGTGTCTATTCAATTGAGTCAAAGTTTACATGAACATTTTCCAATGCTCTGCTCTGCTCTGTCATCCTTGTTCGTCCATCCACCATTTAGGTCTGATCGGATCGCTCTTCTCTCTGCTACAGTTCCTGGCGTCCCCATTAACCGGCGCAGCGTCAGACCGACACGGCAGGCGACCGCTGCTCCTGCTCACTACAGTAAGCACGCCACCCGCAAGCTGTGTGTCCTGTCTGTTATTTTAAATGCTCTCATTTGCCTCAACCAAAGGTTTTCAGGCAAATACAAATGGTTCTTTAAGCCAATATCGTTTGCCTAAACAAAAGAAACTGAGGGTAGTTCTCATTGGATAAAATATACAAATAGAAGATGAGGTATGATCATTAAATTAAAATTAAAAATGTATATACAGTAAAATGTAATCACTGCAAACAGGAAGATGAGATAAGGTGTATTTACTCATTAATCCTGTGAATGAAATTCAGGTGTAACAGCAGCAAATTAGGGAATGGAATAGGACTAGAATGGACGTCAACCCATAACTGGGCAGGATCAGCCCATTGTTTTTACCCCATCCCACCTGAATCCCAGGCGGGGTTGATCTGCTCCTATGCGGTCTGGGCGCTGTCCCGGAGCTTCAGCATGTTCCTGGTGTTCCGGGTCATCGGCGGGATCTGCAAAGGCAACGTCAGCCTCTGCACGGCCATCGTGGCGGACCTGCCCTGCCCACGGGCACGGAACCGGGGAATGGTACGCTTTAAGTGTCAGGTGTAAAAGGAGTACGCATTGCTCTGTTTGTTTTGAATAACAAATGACATTCAAGGGTGTTCTGTAGACATTCTTCTCCTTTGAAGAGTGAGAAAGATATATATGTATACTTTGTTCTCTTGCATCCCTGACCAATGTTTAGCTAATTGGCTAAATGTATTTTATTTTATAGAAGAGTAAAGAGCTTGCTTAAATGCTAAGATTCATCCAGCTAAAATGGCTATATAAATAACAAACGGGTCTGTACGTCGTCAGGCTATGATAGGCATCGCCTTCTCTCTGGGTTTCACCGTGGGCCCTATGATGGGGGCCTACTTCGCCATCAACACCAGTCACGGAGACCTCTTCCACCAGTACCCTGCGCTGCTTGCCCTAGTCTTCAGCCTGGCTGACCTGCTCTTCATCTGGCTCCTGCTGCCAGAGACCCTGGCCAAGCACTCCAAGGTGAGCCCCAGTCTGACCCGACACGGTGGTCCAGCTCCATTCCTTTCTTCAGATCAAGACAACTGTGAGGGTCTTTCTCTGGGCTCATACACCCACACGGTCACAAGAGAGACCCGCAAATCAGCAGTACCTCAGAGGGGGTAGAGTGGGTTGTTCAGCAACCGGAAGGTCGCCTTGCGTGTTTGACCTGCTGTCGGTGTGTGAATGACAAACATGTGGCTTTGGATAAGTGCCTGCTAAATGCCCCACAATGCAAATGTAAATTGAGGCTACTTCCATGCTGAGGAAACGCCCTCCATAAACGACCCAAAACCAGTGGCTGTTTCTCAAGTCAGAATCCTAAACAGGTAGTTCCCAAGAACTACCTGTTGGAATTGGAAATCACGTAAAAAATAAATAATTGTGGATTGCATTTGAAGGTGCTTTGAGTCCAGTACACAGTGCACTTTGTCATTGGCTCTGTTCAAGGTTGCGTTCCATTACAGTGTTATTACTGATGGCTGATGAGGTCATCTGTTTTGAACACAGTGTGGTTATTTCCAATCTTTGTATACACCTCCCAGTATGCACATCCCAGGATAAACACCCTAGCCATAAACAGTTTTCACACCACTCCTGGGTCATTGAATAGGGTGTTTATAAGATGGGGGTGGGGGGGGGGTGGAACTATTTAACCGACATGCCTGACTTCAGATTCATCTGCTACATTCAGGGCCGTTGATGACAAGCAGCTGCAAGGTTGTTGCAACATATAAGAGGGAGGGGGAGAGATAATATTAGTTTGATTAAACATAAGTATCATAATTTGATATGGCTGACTCACAGATACCTAAAAGACATGTCATCTCACAACCAGTCAACAAAAGTTTAACAAAAATTCAAGCTGTTGTCCACCTGTCTCCTCACCCGATCTGCTTGTGGTGGGTGATATTGATGGTATTATGGTCCGGTTCCAGGTCTCCTCCTCAGGGCTGGAGGTCCCCAGGGATCTGCTGAGCCCCTACTCCTTGTTTTACTTCTCCGCTGTGTCCCGGGTGAAGGGACCCCCCCCCAGACACAGTGAGATCCTTCGTTCCCGGGTCAAGGGCACCCCTCGCCCCTGATAGCACAGTGTGATCCACCACAGATGGAGAACTGGATGTCAGCTTAAAGAGACAGGACCATGATATGAATGAAAATAATAATTAATTAGGAATGGCTATAAATTACTAATAAATGATATGATAGTAAGTGATAATTAATGAATAATAAATTATAATAAATCATGAATTCATTAGTAATTAATCATGAATTCATTAGTAATTAATCATCAATTCATATTTGATTATATTACCTCATTTATTAATCATTTAGTAATCATTTATATAATTACTACAATGTAGGTCATATAATCAAATATTAATTCATTAGTAATTACTAATGAATTCATGATTTATTATCATTTGTTAATAATGTATTTATCATTTATTAATCATTTAATATTCATTTATTAGTCATTTATAACCATTCGTTATAAAGTGTTTATTATAAAGTTGTATTATTCATTTATTGGTCATTTATTAACAATTCCTTATTATAAAGAATAAAGTGACACAATATGAGCAGTGGTACAGAAGTAGTAGTAGGAAGTACACTTTACAGGCAGTTGACCAGAGTTCATGTTAGAGTTACGCCAGTACCAAGATGGGGTAAGATGTGCTATGCTATGCTTGGTTTGGCAGGAATGCGGAAGCTGCAGGTCTTGGGCCTGGTCTACTTCACCTACCTCTTCCTGTTCTCCGGCCTCGAGTTCACCCTGAGCTTCCTCACGCATCAGCGCTTCCACTTCACAAGGTACGAGCTCAGAACTCCAGAAGAATAATAATGTAATAACGAGTCAAACACGGCAAGCGAGATTATGTTTGTGCTGTTGTCCTGGCAGATATACCGATATAGAAATGGTCCATCTTATTATATAAAATATAACATTATTGTAACATTATTTAAATGACTCATTTGACTTTCTTTGCAGTATGCAGCAGGGAAAGATGTTCTTCTTCATAGGGGTCATCATGATGTTGATACAGGGGGGCTACTCTCGTAGAATTCAGCCCGGTCATCACATCAAGGCAGTTCGTATGGTAGGGGACATTCAGGGAAACCTCGGGGTTAGCAGGACATCACTGCTGAACGCTAGTTTTCTGTAATGAAAAGGTTTATTTTCTTTCTATTTCTTTCAGGCAATCCTGGCCCTGATCCCAGCGTTTATTTTGGTTGGGCTAGCAACAAATTTGGTGATTCTTTATCTCGGCCTGGCGTTATATGCGTTTGGTGAGTCTACCGTTTTTATCTGAAAATTACCGCAACATTCAGGCCTCTAAATGGCAAGTCAAAACATGACTGCCCAAACATTGAAACAAGGATGAAAAAAATAAAGTAGATCAGCAATGTTTCTCACTGAGGCGCCGGTCACTTATAGAACCTTCCAGAATATCTCTGTTTTTGGTGCTCCTTTCTTACAGCCGCAGCCATCGTGGTTCCATGCCTGTCCACGCTCGTCTCTGACCACGGTAAGACTCTCATGGATTACCATGGAAATGTGATGAGATTCAATCTGAAGCATCTGAATTGTTTGCTGAACAGAATGATTATTAACACAACATTGGTACATTCCCTAATGTCTCTTTCATTTTTTGCATGCGGTTCGTAGACTTTGATCATTTTGAGGGACACGACACCAATATTTATTCTCTTGTGTCTCGGTCCTTCCAGGGTCCGCCGGGCAGAAAGGTACGGTGATGGGGATTTTGCGGAGTTTGGGAGCCCTGGCCAGAGCACTGGGCCCCATCGTCACATCATCTGGTAAATAAGTGTGATGTCATGTTTCAGGCTATTCTTGTCATCGCTGCTGTGACCTAATAGTGACACACTATGTAAGAAAATATTTAAATATGAACATTTAGTTGTATTTTTGTGCTTTCAAATATTTAGCTTGGCTTGATGTGTCTGTGTGTGTCTGTCCTTCACCCTGTCTTGTTTTGTAATCTCTTTTCACAGTTTACTGGATGGCTGGAGCAGAGATCTGCTTCATACTCACTTCAGCTATGTTTGTCGTTCCTCTGATGTTACTCAGCACAGCGGAGAGGCTAAAGTCAGAGTAAACAGCCCAAAAAAGGGTCTGCAAAGGATTCATTTAAGGACTTATGCTGGGGATGAAACTGAAAGCAAAGAGTTTTAAGGTTTGATATACAATGTTAGGTTGTAATGTTTACATCTTCTTGGGAAGCAAGCATGATTTTAAGCTTTCTATGTTTGTATACCTCTCCTCGTATGCACCCTGTTATGCTATTGTAAGGGACCGTTTGTTATTTATGGAATGGGCCACCGGAGGAAAATGGGGGGTAATTATATTCTTTGTTGAGGGGGGGGGGGGGGGTCACCCAAAAAAATGTAGGGGGTCATTCTCCCCCCCCCCCCCCCCCAGCAGT
>JAOPJJ010000008.1:17782656-17792692 GCA_027122795.1 Enchelyopus cimbrius
CCCCCCCCCCCCCCCCCCCCCCCCCCCCCCCCCCCCCCCCCCCCCCCCCCCCCCCCCCCCCCCCCCCCGCCGCCCACAGTGCGATTATTTCCCTTCAGACAGACACAGTGTTTCACACATTCCCAGAAACATACACTCACACACGCGCACACACAGACACACACACACAAACATAAAACCACAAACACAGACACACCTGAACACACATTCACACACATTTTCTGCAAAAAAATTTGTGTCTGCAAACTGTAGAGGTCATGACATCAGCAGTGTGTCACCTGAAATACTGAGGTAGAGACAGTCATTCATGACATACCTGGCCTTCATGAACATATTAATTAATAAACACTGACGTGCATTAATTCATTCATACATACCTGGCCTTCATGAATCCATTAATACACACTGACGTGCATTCATTCATACATAGCTGGCCTTCTTGATCCATTAATACACACTGATGTGCATTCATTCATTCATACATACCTGGCCTTCATTAATACACACTGACGTCCATTCATTCATACATAGCTGGCCTTCTTGATCCATTAATACTCACTGATGTGCATTCATTCATTCATAACTGACCTTCATGAACCCATTAAAGTGTATATGACAAGTGTTTATGTTTTTTTACGATGTACTTATAGAATATAACCCTTTAAACTGTCAGTTGACATTCTATATGTTTTCTGATAACAGAAAGCTGCATAAAATAGAAAAAAATACGTAATTTGAATGATGATTTTTATGCTTCACCTTATGAGCGTGACGTCATAAGCGGGAATCCTCCGTCTCTCAGAGTTTTACCAACAGCAGATAGTGAGCCGCCTAGGTCTAGTTTCAGTAGTTGTAGTAAACTATAATAAACTGTATAACCTTCAGTTTTATGACTTTAACAGAATATGGCTATACTTGTATTGGTTGGTGGGTTTGACATTTTTCAGAAACAAGTATGACAATTAAAAAAAACTCATCGTTGGTGTAAACATACTTGTGTGTGTTGGCTTGGAGAGGACCATGATCTTGCCTAAAATTTGTGTAGGCGATTTTCAGGACAAAAGGGTTGAGGCAGCATGCTTCAAATCGTGCTGTGTAACGCAAGTGAAATCGTCTGGGCGCGGGTTGAGTTGTTCTATGAGAGCCGAGAACGCGTTCACCTCCCTACAACACATACTCTCCATTGCAGACTCCATCGGGTTGCATTGTCCACACAAGCACCTGTCAAACACAGCGCTAAGGACTACGTATCTCTATCTGGTAATATCAACGCGAGCCAAGAGGATGCAGGATGGATATGTATGATTTAGTTACACGAGTTCAGTTGCAGTTGCGTAAAGACATCGTTGCTGTGCCTTACTGGCTAATGTTGTGCGGGACAGAAAGCGGAGCAAAACCGCTGCTATGATCTGTTCATCAGGATATCTATTCGGGACTGTCCGAGGATCACAGTGGTTTGTTAAATCGTATGGATTTAAAAGAGTAGGCTATCCGCACACCCATAACTTTGACGCACAGCAGGCGATCCGGTCAGAATCGAGCTTGCCACTTCAAGGTAACACGCACCAAATTAAAAATAAATGTATGCTATCAGAGTTTCTGAGATTGCCTGCTTGTGATGTTGCCATTGCCATGATTATAATATAGTCAATCATAGAGCCTAATTTAGGGTGACCAGACACCCTCTTTTACCAGAACACTCTTTGACATGTTCTCTTTTTGAGACCTAAAAAAATGTCCGGGCGGATTTTCGAAATCGTCCGGGATGTACCGGCGGCATCTGTGCAGCCATGCTGAAACGCAAGTGTTCATGGACGAACTAAAAAGGAAATATCCACGCGATCCCCACGAAGTGGAGTGTGTCTGAATTATCTACACATTGGTTATTGAAATATTGATATTGGTTGTTGAAAGATTTAACCTGTCATATACACTTTAATACACACTGACGTGTATTAACATCATATTTAATGAAAAACGTTGTATACTATAAAGGTTCATTTCACCTTTTTATTTTCTCTTTTTGGCCTGCTTATTTGACTACATTATGCCAGATTGTCCCTGTGCTGTATTGTACATTTTACAAATCAAACACTTTGGCTTTATAATGACATAATATATCATAATAAAAAAATATAGTGTATATTATTCCACCAGAGGATCTTGCAGTAGTTTCTGTATTCCTGCCTCACGCCAAAGTAACTGTCCTCACGAAGTTCTCATTCTGAGAAAACTGTCATGAAATTTGAGTCTCTTCAGCGCTGCGTTCAATTCACTGGTTGAGCAACAGGGGGCGTGGACAGTGTGTGGGCGTGGCCATCCTATGGGCGTCCCCCCAGACCTTCTATAAGTCAGGTTCGTGGATGGAAGGACATTACAACACATTCACCAGCCGGTCAAACGACGCAAAGAAGGCGAAGCATACAACAGCACAACATGTACACGAGATCAGACAGCGTGACTATGTCTGTCCACACGAACTTCCACGGAAACTTCGTGTATCCCCGAGCGATGGCGACGCGCAGCACCCAGCCGGAGATCTTCACCTTCGAGATGATACCGACCCAGGCCACCGCCGTTCGTTCACATGGTCCTCTCCGCTCCAAGAAGCGCTGTACCCGGGTCATGTACCCGGCCAAGGTCCGCATGCATCTCCCCCCCGCCGAGAGAAGCGCTGCCAAGCGCTGGCTTCTCGCCCTGTGTCTGGTGGTGCTGTGGCAGATCTACACCGAGGAGCCGGGCAAGGACGCGTCACTGGCCGGCAGCAGCCCGGCCACCGACCTCCAGACCCTCCAGGTCCTCCCGGTCCAGTCCGCGGGCGAGCAGGGGCGAGCTGAGGTCGACGGTTTCTCCAGCCACCAGCTGCCCCCTTGGTTCAGGATCCTCTCCAACAGCTCCTCCTCCTCCGCGGTGCAGACAGAGTCCGCCAGGGCGTACGACCAGAGCACAAGGAACGGGTACATGGTGGCCCTGCTGGTCTACCACAAGCTCGGCAGTGAAAACTGAACCGCACGGAGACACTTGACCGGAGTTTGACTCCCAGAGGAACCTGGACTGAAGTGACGAACTTTTAATACTTGAAGAAAACTGCCAGCAAAAAACTTGAATTGTGTTTTAATGAGGACGTTGTTGAAGCCAGCTGCACGAGGCCAGGCAGTAGGCCTACTGATGTATTTTATAAGAGGGTTCAAACGGACTGAAGTTATTTATTGATATTATTGTATTTATTGTTATTTGCTATTTATTAATTAAAAAAACGTTTTCTGCGTCTTTTTGTGTCATGTAATTTATTATACCTAGTTGTGTACCTATAATAAAGTAGGCTACTTAAAATTATGGAGTAAGTAGGCCTACTTGGAAGGAAGTTACAACTTTATGTCACGTTAATACTACTTTATATCATTTAGTTAGTTTAGTTCTATAACTACTTTATAGAACAAAATGAGTACTTTATAGAATATAATGAATGTTACAATGTATTTGCTACTTTACAGAATAAAGTGAGTACTTTCACTAAGTATTATTGTGGATGAGGTCATACTTCAATTCCTAGAATGTCGTAAATGCATGTTAATACAGCATTACGTTAATTACCAGGTAGAATGTAGTTACTACTTTATAGATTGTAGTTATACTTCACTACATGTTAATACAGAATGAACGTACTACCTCATAAATGTAGTAAATACTTAGAATGTAGTTACCACTTAACTACATGTTAATACAGATTTAACTTACTACTTTATGCAAACTAGCATGTTAAAAACACAATGTACTGAATATCTTCAGGTAGTTGCCACTTCATAGCATCTTTTCAGAATGGAGTTACATTTATTTGCAATGAAGTTGGTACTTTACATGCTGAATTTAGTAATCTCTTGAGTGAACTCAAGACATTACTCTGAAACGTTCAAGCAGCCTTAAGGTGCCCTTTAAAGGACTGAAGAAGGAAACAATCTCATTAGGTCTAAATAACAAAGACTACGAAGTAGAATTAACCTAGACTAGCAGAGCTGCGCTGTCTCATGAACTTTTAATAATCGCTGTCTCATGAACTTTTAATAATCTAACTGTCATCGACTAATTAGTTCTCATAAATAAACCTGTTAGGTCTTATTAACAACGACTCATTAAATAACACAGAACTCACTTTCACCGTGTGTGTGTGTGTGTGCGTGCGTGTGTGTGTGTGTATGTGCTGGCTTTCTCCTGTAAAGTAAACACACACACACACACACACTGGACTTTCCTCTGCGTCTTCAGAGACCAGTCAGCACCTCCCCCCCCTCCCCTTCTGCATTCCTGCTCACTGAGTCAGAGGAACTGGAAAATCCCACACACACTATGAGGGGGTTCTGTAACACACTATGAGGGGTTCTATAACACAATATGAGGTTATGTAACACTGAGGAGGTTCTGTAACACACTATGAGGTTCTGTAACACACTATGAGGGGGTTCTGTAACACTATGAAGGGGTTCCGTAACCCCCTATGAGGTTCTGTAACACACTATGAGGGGGTTCTGTGACACTATAGGGTTCTGTAACACACTATGAGGTTCTGTAACACACTATGAAGGGGTTCTGTAACACACTATGAGGGGGTTACGTAACACACTATGAGGGGCTCTCAGTTCTCGTTGATCAAACATCCTGGAGGTTGTATCAACGGTTGCTCTGCAGGAAGGAAAGGAGCAGTCAGTGACTCAGTCTTCAAGAACGTTCCTCTCAGTGGAACTTGCATACCTGAGGGCCACACCTGCCCTGAGTTCCATGCTGGCTCCATCCTGTTCTACGACAGAGGGGGAAGGTGAGCGCATTCCGAAGTCACGTCATCTAACGTCGGACCTAGACTCTGATGGAGCTGAATAGAGTATTGTCTGGACTGGATAGATAGTCCGGTCTAACCAGAGTCGGGCCTAAACTACACAACACGAGTCGGGGTGGGGTGCAGCAGTAGCTCAATTCCATACTATGTTGTGGTCAAGCTAACTAGTCTGTATGACTCAGGTCTGGACCAGCTAACACAAGTCTAGTCTAGAGTCTGGTCCAGACCAGCTAACCAGATGATTATCTAGAGAGAGTTTGGTCTAGCTAACTCGAGTCTAGACTAGATATCTAGTTAACTAGAGCCTAGTTAGTTTGACGGGTGACTCCCCTCCCTGTCGCCTAGCGACGCGGATTCACTCTGGTTCTGACGTCAGGGTGGAGGGGGGTGTTTATGCTGAGGGATGTTTACTCCCCCCCTGAGTCACCTCCCCCGTGTGACGGGCCGCTATTCTCCCGTGACCTTGGGACCTCTGGGCGGTCCCAGGGGTCCTGAGCCCAACCCTGCAGACCCGGGCTGGGCCCACCAGCTGAAGTTGATGGAGAACGCTAGCTGAGCCTCTGAAACCACTTCACTGAAGGTCTGTCCCGGTCCAGCAGCTCTAAAGCAGATACGTCAGCAGTTATGTCAGTGACGACAAAACCACATACATGGAATGAGCAGCAGTAAATATAAGAAACAATTGTTATTGTATATAAAAATACTGAGCTTAACCAATGTAAGGCCTGGTCCAATCTAGTCCGGTCTGATAGAGTTTGGTCATAATGTCGTCTAAACTGGGGCTTCAAAGTTTTGCTCAAATTGTCGACGATGATCAGTAACACCCAGTCTGCATATTGTTCATGTGTTCATATCTGTCCCCCTGTCTGCATATTGTTCATGTGTTCATGTCTGTCCCCCTGTCTGCATATTGTTCATGCGTTCATGTCTGTCCCCCTGTCTGCATATTGTTCATGCATTCATTTCAACATGTGCTGCTACAGAGTTGTGAAGTACTGACATCTGCTGCTACAGCGTTGTGATGTTATGTTAGCATGTTCTGCTACAGAGACGTGATGTTATGTTAACATGTTGTGAGTGAATGACTCCAGAAGGCTGGATTGTGAATGGTGATCAGCAGGAAGCAGCTGGCGCTTACATGGAAACTGCACAACTCTGGGGTTTCATGATGACATCGAAACGCTTTGACATCATTTCCTGCCCCAGTCGTGGTACAGGGACAGCTATCGGGTGAGTCCTGGTACGGTCTCAACGTGAACGGATATCTATCCGTTGTCAGTGCTAGTTACCTGGTGCTTAGAGTGGTCAGTACTGGTAACCTGGTGCTGGGAGTGGTCAGTACTGGTTAACTGGTGGTGGTGGTAGTGGTCAGTACTGGTTACCTGGTGCTGGGATTGGTCAGTACTGGTTAACTGGTGGTGGTAGTGGTCAGTACTGGTTACCTGGTGCTGGGAGTGGTCAGTACTGTTCAACTGGTGCTAGAGTGGTCAGTACGGGTTACCTGGTGCTGGTAGTGGTCAGTACTGGTTAACTGGTGGTGATAGTGGCCTGGACTGGTTCTCACTGGCTACCCATTGCTCATGTTAGTGGTCTGTTCTGGTAACCTGGTGGTGGGAGTGGTCAGTACTGGTTACACAGTGGTGGTGGTGGTGGTGGTGGTGGTCAGGGTTAGGAGTTGGGGTTTGGGATCGGGTTAGGGTTGCTCGTGTTATTGGTCTGTTCTGGTAACCTGGTGGTGGTAGTTGTCTGTACTGGTAACCTTGTCGTCGAAGGGGTATGTACCTGGTGCTAGTAGTACCATCTGGTGCTGGTGGTAGTGTTAAGGGCTCACTCAATAAACGCAATGGTGCCCCCTGCAAAACGGTATTAGAACAGACCTAATGACTTGGTCTCCGTTATGCTGCCCTCTAGCGCTCAGCTCGCTCCAACACAGCAATACGCGCTCACACACCTGGGCAGATAAGACTCGGGCTTGGCTTTAATCCATGACTCCATATAATATCTCCCACTGGATCTCCTCCATTATGTCTGTCTCTCGCCCGGGCTGGGGGAGGGTGGAGAGACACCCCTACCTCACCACCACCATCTCCCCCTTTCCTCCTCCTTTTCCTCCTCCTCGGCGGAAGCGGGATATGATGTCGAATTACATTGAACGTTTTTTGGTTTGAGTTTGCAGATCATCCGATGCATTGTTGTATTTTCCACCAAGACAGCTCTCGGTGAACAGGAACTCCTCATCCTCTTCATCACTGCGGAGATTGGCCAGGTAACATGTGAGGAGGTTTGTTCCGGAGAGAGACGGTAGAAAAACAAAGCATTTCCCATCGCTGCTTTGCTTGGCCTTGTTTGTTGAGAAGCTGAACTCAGGGAGGAGCGGAGGTCCACAACAGTTTTGGGTTCAGAGTTTCGGAAACTTTTCTTCCTGACACTCGCATGGAGGTGGGGAGAAGTCCTTGGTACAACTTTAGGAAAAGAGCCGGGATAGTTTATATACACTTTACTGGATCACATCCGGGGGTGCTTGGTCCATTCTGCTGTTCCCGTGTTCCCTGGGAGGATGAGGTCTGGTCGGGTAAGTAGGGAGTCGCGGTCTTTCAGGCCAGTAGCCCCATTGTCCCGGTGGACGGCTGCACATAGGAAATAATCTCAGTTTATTGCAAAGGTCAGGAATTAAGTCCTGCGTTAGATGTGTGAGAGGTGAAGGTGTTAGGCACCGACACGAGGAGGGGAGGAAGTAGGTCGCTAGGGGATGACGAGGTTCCTAAAGCTGGAGGGAATACGGCGAAGACGAAGAGGTGGATCCCTAAAGGTGAAGACAAATGTCCATAAAGGCGAGAGAGTACGTCCTTAAAGCTGAGGCAGTAGGTCCCTGAAGGTGAGTGAGTATATCCCTAAAGGTGAGGGAGTAGGTCCCTAAAGGTGGGGAAGAAGGTCACTTAAGGTGCGGCAGTAGGTCCCTAAGGTGGTAGAAGTAGGTCCCTATAGGTGAAGTAGCCTAATCCATTGGGTTAGTCTGATGAAAGTCACAGAAGTGATTCTTTGTGTTGGTCTAAATATTTGAGATATAGTTCAGGTGTTCGGTTCTGCAGTGCTGACTGAAGGTCAGAGCACGTTGAGTAGTCGCTGTGTCTGTTGACCGATGAAGCTCGCTGTGTCATCTGTGCTCAGGTCAGCCGTCAGCCGTCTCAGCTCTGTGTCGTGTTTGTTTGCCTCCTCTAACCCTCACCCTCATCGTAACCCTAACCCTAACCCTCGCCTCACCAGAGTTGGGTGGAGCTCTCAGACCAGCCGGTCTGCAGGGAGTTTGCACCAAATAGACCAGAAGTTCATTGACCAGGGTTCCAGCAACAGACCATGGTTGCTGGTTAGAGTGTTGGCATGCTAGCTGGACTTCCCATCTGTGTGTGTGTGTGTGTGTGTGTGTGTGTGTGTGTGTGTGTGTGTGTGTGTGTGTGTGTGTGAGTTTGTTATGTTGAGACTTGTGGCTCCGTAACGTTGAGCGAGGAGATAACTCCACCCTCTCTCTATCTCCCGCTTCTCTCTCTCCCCCCTCTCCCAGTCATGTGACCAGAATGACTGAGAGCAATGGAATGTCAGCACTTTACTGCTACAGCGGACAAGTCGCATAAACACACAGCCTCTCTCTCTGTCCCCCTGTCTCTCTCTCTTTGTCTCTCTGTCTCTCTCTTTGTCCCTCTGTCTCTCTCTCTCTGTCCCCCTGTCTCTCTCTCTGTCCCCCTGTCTGTCTCTGTCCCACTCTCTCACTCTCTGTCCCCTTGTCTCTCTCCCCCTGTCTCTCTCTGTGTCCCCCTGTCTCTCTCTCTCTGTCCCCCTATCTCTCTCTCTGTCTCTCTGGCGTAAGTGTCACACCCTCGGTGTTAGACCTCTTTGTGTTGATTTAACATGTTATGCATGTGATGTGACATGTTATGCATGTGATGTGACGTGTGTGTGTGATGCGACATGTTATGTGTGATGCGACATGTTATGCGTGGGATGCGACATGTTATGTGTTTTAATGCGACATGTTATGCGTGTGATGCAACCTTTATAGGCCTTGCATTATTGATAGGCCAATAGGAGTATTCACTTCAAATGGCTTATTGAATGTAGGCCTATTTATTAAGGTCATTAATGAAACGTTTAAGTGATAGTTGGTCTGGCCGAGGATTGTGATTTGAAAGGGTTTTAGTGTGTTGAACATCAAATTCATATTTCATAATGGGTGCTTTTTATAAAGTGAATAAATAAATCCAAAGTCATAGTATGTGGTGCGCAATGTGCGTAGGGTAACGGGAGGTAGTGTGTTCTTCTTCTTTTGGCGTTATAGGCGGTTTGCAAACCGATATGGTGCATTACCGCCAACAACTTCCTGTTGTCGTCTCCAGAGATCACTCCGGAAAAAACTTTGCAGGACCTTTACTCCAGGGTGAAAGGATGCTTAGAACTGCGCACTCTTTTCCGCAAGGATTTTTTTCTATAAATCACGACGTTGGCGGTGAAATATGCGTATGCACATTTCGCACTGAGACCTTTATAAATGAGGCCTCTGGTCCGTCCTGGTCTGGTCCGTCCCTGGCCTGGTCTGTCCTGTTCCGTCCTGGTTCATCTTGGTCTGGTCTGGTCTGTCCTGGTCTGGTCTGTCCTGGTCCGTCCTTGTCTCAGGGACCCGGACTAGGGGGCTCATGACCATGTGTGTGTTTTCAGAGATGTAGTGTGTGTGCGTCGCTGTGATCTGCGGACCATCATGCAACTCTTCCTCCTGCTGATCCTTCAAGTCACCGCAACGTCTGCTCAGATAGACCCCGGTACACACACACGCACACACACAATAATGCACACACATGCGTGCGCGCGCACACACACACACATACACATTTTAATATGGAGTTATGTGTATATATATCATTACACACTCTTGAAACGGCAGTGTATCTCTATGAAAAAAATTGCGTGTGTGTGTGTGTTGCAGTTCACTGTCGCTCTGCACTGGGCATGCAAGATGGTCGGATCAAGGACCATGACATCACAGCCTCCAGCCAATGGCACGAGACCACCGCTCCAAGATACGCCAGGTCAGTCTGCTGGCTAGCACACACTGCCCCCTGCTGCCAGGCGAAGCATCCTGCTGCTCACTGTGTGTGTGTGTGTGTGTGTGTGTGTGTGTGTGTGTGTGTGTGTGTGTGTGTGTGTGTGTGTGTGTGTGTG
>JAOPJJ010000008.1:17801527-17812314 GCA_027122795.1 Enchelyopus cimbrius
TATGCAGAGGACAAATCATTTGTTGTTCCAAAAAAATATTTCCTTTTATTATTTTGATTTCCCCCCTTGGGGTTTAAGTGCAATCAACAACAAATTATGGCATTATGGCAGACACTGCCATTGTAAACAGTGTAACATGTAACATAACATAAAATGTAAAATATATAAAATACATACAATATTTATATATATAGAATTTCTATATATAAAAATATAAAATATTTATAATGATAAGAGGTAGTTCTGATAAAGTGCTAACATAACATTCAACAAAGCATTAAATCAGTGCATGAGAGCATATGGTGCTTTTTTATGTTGGAACATGCGCTTCTTTAAAAAAAATGTAGCCAGGAAGACAAGCCTGTCTATGACCTCTGGTTTTAGACATGCCCGGTGGCATGTAACAATGCCCCCCCCCCACACACACACACACACTGAAAACCCTCTCTGAGGGTGCACTTGTTGCTGGGATTGAGAGGTATTTTTTTTGCCATAACTGATGCGATCTCGCTCAGTTATGGCAAAAAAAATACCTATGGGCGTGACGGTGGTCTGTATTTTAGTGGCTGTGCGTGTGGTGCTTGTGGTGCCGCGGTCTCTCTCATTCTGCTGCGCGCAACATTTCTCCCATTCGGCGGGATGTTTTTGCCTGAGGTGCTGCAGTAAATTGGTCGTACTGCTGCCTTTGCTAGCAACAGACTTCATACAGACTTTGCAGCAGGGTGTTGTCTGGTCTAAATCTGACCTTGCGAACGCGAACCAATCCCAAATAACGGATGACACCGTGCCTTTCTTACGAACAAATTCTTCCCGGCTCGCTGCCATGTTTGTGTATCACTCGCTTTGGTAAATGCGCGCGCTCTGTACAGGGGGAGGGCTGAGCCCATTCCGAACTACGGAAGTTGAGAGGGAAGCGTTCGCGGATATTGAAGAGAAAACCGATTTTCATTCAAACAAGTCGACGAGAGCTACACACTCAAGTTAATCGATAAAATCGTTTTTTTCGCCCAGCCCTAGTTGGTGTATCGCTGCCTTTAGGGCCAGCCCCCAATTCTACAACACCAGTCAATGACCTGATTGTGCACATTCGTTTTGATTCAAAATTGTACTTAAAAAAACTAAACACTTTGAATCTTGAAAAAGAAATAATAGACCTACCTACTTTTTTAATGTTATTGCAAACACATATTTTTAAGGCTGGTCAGTTCTGCCTCCCCACACCGCACGTCTGAGAGTAATAGTAATATAATCAGCACTAGCATTGAAATGTAGGCTAGTGTATAGAATGAATCAATCAATCTTATAGATGCTGTGCAAGAAGAGGTTCACAATAACAAAGCAAAATGCTCCTGTCAGTGGTGTGGTCTCACACACTGACTTGCTTGGTCTAACAACTTTACACCAGGCCCAGGGCTAGTATATACAGATATCACAGATATCGTGATGTATCGTGGATGAAATTTCATACAATATATCGATTATCATAGAATCGCTGTATCGGGATATTATAGTTATCGTGGGCAAAATATCGTGATAGTATTGCATCGCAAGGTACCTGGTGAGACCAAGCCCTACTCAGTGATGGGCAGTAGTGCCGCTACATGTAGCGAAGCTATTAGTTAAACTACATTTTCCAGTAGCTTGACCGTAGCGTTGCTGCTTTATGAATCAAGTAACCTTCCTGTAGTGACGTTATTTTTTTGATCAAGTAGCAACGTAGCGTCCACAAACGCTACAAAATCCAGGACATAACTAAGAAATGAAACCAGGTTTGCTATTTTGAAACAACAATCAGAGTGAACAATCAATCAGAGTTGTTGGTTGGACATGTTCATGCGCGAGCTTCTACTCTGCCTCTCCTGTCTGTATCTATCGAAACATGCGCATGCGTACGGCAGTGGAACTCGCAGAACGACACACACAGACACACATACACAGGATGGAGGAGGAGACAATAACCTTTTTGTTTTATTTCTAGAAGTAATAACTTCAGTTTTTATTTTATTATGCTGCTCATAAAGCAATGTCTACACTGTGTTAGGTAATTGGCTGATCTTTAATAAATGTTTTAACCAGTGTATCAGACTCATTTTGAATTGATCTGACATTAGGTTGGTACAACGTTAAGTAGCTTCTGATGTAGTGAAGCTACTTTTAACACATTTGTGTAACTTAGCTTGCTATATTTCTATAGGTGGTAGCTTTTGTGTAGTGATGCTTAATTTATTGTTGAGTAACTGATAGCTTAGCTCACTACACTGGACAAGTAGCTTGCCCAACACTGGCCCTACTGATGAAGACTACGCACTGAGGATGAAGACTAAGCACTGAGGATGATGAAGACTACGCACTGAGGATGAAGAATACACACTGAGGATGATGAAGACTACGCACTGAGGATGAAGACTAAGCACTGAGGATGATGAAGACTACGCACTGAGGATGAAGACTACACACTGAGGATGAAGACTACGCACTGAGGATGATGAAGACTACACACTGAGGATGATGACTACGCATTGAGGATGTAGACTACGCACTGAGGATGATGAAGACTACACACTGAGGATGAAGACTACGCACTGAGGATGATGAAGACTGCACTGAGGATGAAGACTACGCATTGAGGATGTAGACTACGCACTGATGATGATGAAGACTACACACTGAGGATGAAGACTACTCACTGAGGATGATGAAGACTACGCACTGAGGATGAAGACTATGCACTGTGAGGATGAAGACTACGCACTGAGGATGATGAAGACTACGCACTGAGGATGAAGACTACCCACTGAGGATGAAGACTACGCACTGTGAGGATGATGAAGACTACGCGCTGAGAATGAAGACTACGCACTGTGAGGATGATGAAGACTACGCACTGTGAGGATGAAGACGGTGTTTCCATCAGCAGCGTTGCCTGGGTGACTCTGCCTCACAGTGACTGTGGGTCATTACACTCTGCTGCAGCTGCTACTCATTGGAAAAAACATGGCCGACCGGGGGGCGATTACGATGAAGGCCTCTCTTTGATCTTTCTACAGAAGTCATGGAAAGAGGTGATAAAGAAGCCTTTGTTCGGTGCGGTCGCTTCCCCTCGCCGTGTGCTGGAGGAGGACTGCCTGCTGCTACCGGCAGCCCAGCGCCTGTGTCGCATTAGCGTGCTAGCGTTCACTTTTAACCTCCTTAGGAAACACGTCCAGTTAAACAGCTGGATCAAAGAACAGCCACACAGCACCGGCAGAGGCTCCTTGCAAAACACTCAGTAAGCCCAGCCAGCTCACCTCAAACTTTAAACCTGTCTTAAACCTTTAACCTGTTTCACCAAAACCTTTACATTTATCTTCCTTAAAAGTCCAAATCTATCTAACATAAAACTTTAAACCTATCCTACTTCAAACTTCAAACCTATCTTGAACGATTAAACCGGATTCACCCAAACCTTGAAAGACATCTTACTTCAAACTTTAAACCTCTCTAAGCTAACAATATCTTTGTGAATACCTTAACCGTCTTACCTAAACCTCTCGATATATCTCACTTAAACCTTTAAACCTATCTTAACTAAGCCTCTGAACCTATAGAATATTTAAACTAAGTTTACTAACTTGTTCTAAACCTATCCTACTTAAACCTTTAAAACTAGCTTAAGTAAGCTAAGGTGCTAGGGTTAAACCATTAACCCTAGCACCCATACCTCGAAGCTAACCATTGCCGTGTTCCAATATCCATAATTCCATGAGTACACCTAAACGTAGTACACTATCTACACTCACTGGGTGCGCAGACTTTCAGAAATGAGTGCTATTCCGAATCGAATACTCTACGTTGTACTTGCCAGAAATAATTATTATAAAAAATTACTCTCAGCTGCGCGGCCACGTCATTTTGGTAGCCATGTTTGTTTTTTTGAACTGAGCGCCGCTCAGCCTGACCCCGCCTCTTCCGCTACGTAGCTAAGATGGCTGCCGTTGAGTGGGAAAGTGTACCCCGATCCACACTCAGCGTTTTGCTCGGTTTTAGGGCACCATCCGGGTCCTTTAGGCACACTTCTTTTCGCCGCAATGGCAATCAGAACACCCTACGTTCTCAAGATAGGTACGGGAAGTACGAGAATTGGAACACAGGGCAGGTAAACGCTGCAGCCAGACCGGTGACAAGAAGGCATTTTGAAAAAGTGCAAATGATGGTTTTCTGATTGGTTGGATCAGTTATCAATCTTTGGACAGTAAGGCGTAGAAACCTCTGAGATCGTCTATTATGTCTTCAGTGACTGTTCCTGAAGGCCGCAACCATTTACAAGTCTGACATAAAAAAGGCATTCTGTGTAAAATATGAGCTTTATTCCCTAGCCGGTCGACACGTGAAACCGTTTTAACAAGAACCTACAGCAGATGAAAATCATTAGCAGGCCATTAACAGAGATTATTCCTGTGTAGCAAGGCACTAACAATACAGGGTTAGGGGTTCTATTCCTCCATATACAGTAAGTTGAGCAAGGCACTAACACAACAGGGTTAGGGATTAAATTCCCTGTATATCACTCGGTAGAGCAAGGCACCAACACCTCTGGGTTAGGGGTTCAATTCCCTGTAGATCAGTAAGTAGAGCTTGCAGTCGAGCCTCCAGTGGTGGGAAGGTTTGGGTTCATTACAGCTGAGGAGAATAAAGCTACAGACACATTTCAGCTTTCGGAAACTGATGAAAATAGTTCTCTCATTAAAGGGGTAGTTTGGAATTTTGGACAAAGGACCTCATTTTCAAGTGAGCCAGTGTGTTATTTATCATTAGAGACGTTTTTAACACATTTCATTCAGTGCTTCAAGTTGCACAGTTCGCTGTTGCTAGGCTAGCGCAAGTCAACGGTCGCGATTAGCCTGCCAATAAAAACTGTCTTACCCACTCCACAGTACACCCGAGGCAAAAGCCAGATTGATGGAAATGTTTGTGTTGATAGAATGTTAGAAATAAAACCAACCTTGCATGGTATTGCATTTTTGAGGGACTTTTGAGTGCCCGCTGCTGCTGAAAAAACTAGTCCCTCAAACTGCGATGATTTATGTGATGCCGGGTTGTTGTTTTTGCTAACATTATTCAATCAACACAGACATTTACATCTATAGTCTGGCATTATAATTGATTTACCTCGGGTGTACTGTGGAGTGGGTAAGACAGTTTTTATTGGCAGGCTAATCGCGACCGTTGACTTGCGCTAGCCTAGCACCAGCGAACTGTGCAACTAAAAGGACTGAATGAAATGTGTTGAAAGTGTCTCCAATGATAAATAGCAACCTGGCTTTTCTTTTCATTTGTAGGTGATGCAATAACACATATCAATCCATCACTGACAGATAATAATATATAGACGTTAATGCTGCAGGTCTATGATAGTGGACCCTTAAAGGAACATGTTGCATCGTTAGAAACCCAGTCATATTTTTGAATGGTAATGCAACATTCACTCATTTTCCCCTGAGACCGGAGAAATCCGCATTTACCTCTCACACTTCCTTATACAAATTACGTAAAACGACGACATTTTTGCGTCATTTGTATAAGGAAGTGTTTTTGGGGGGGATTCCAGTAAAAGTTCCTAATTTTCAAACCTGCCTACAGGGGGCGGATTTGCGCTGCAAACCTATTACAGATCAGTGCCAGTGGGTGGGACTTCGATGTAGTTACTGCTAACTTTGCTTATTCACTGCTGAGAGTTGAGTTAGTGACGACGTCACATTAGAACACGCCGTCACATTAGAAAAACATACGAAAGAAGGCAGATTTACTTTGTAAACAGCCAAGTTATATACAGCTCATATGAGATGTGCTGCTTTACAGCAGACGACTGTATCAGTGTGTAATCAGTAATAGAGTCGAGTGAGTCCTACCTGCAAGCAAATGCGCAACTCTGTAGAACTCTCTGTTGACGTCAACTGTCAATCATCTCTATTCTACATTCCGATTGGTCCTCGCTTGGTACTCGCTTCACTCGCATCGCAGAAAGTTACAATTAATCTCCGTACCCGCCCACATCGCATCGCTAGTCCTCACATCGCCTGTCCTGGCCAAATTCCGCTAGAACACAGTCACATTCCATTGACAGTTGTCGCTCAGAGATGGGCGATTAGCGACGTATGTGAATCAGGCTTTAGTAGGTAGATTGATAGCGACGTGTCCGCGGAGTCAGTGGGAGTGGCCTGCGGACCACAATCATCGCGGTGCATGATGGGAGTTGTTGTCTGCAATTCACAAGCCCTAAAAATAAAGTCATTTTCTGCTTTTTTGGGTCAAGATGGCAACAATTGGAGATGTATGCTACTATTCGACTACATATATGACCCTTTCTATACATATTCGTGTTTCAACCTGTGAAGTGGTGTTCATCTCAGGCCACGCCTCCTGGTGACGCCCCGCTCCCCTCCGCTCCTCCAGGAGAGGGTTGGGTGTGAAAGTGTCTTTATTTGCTGACCGGTTTTCCACCATGAAGGAGTTCTCCTTCTGCGCGCTCCCGTGGCTAGTGGCCGGTGTGTGTTGTCTGCTCTGTGCTCTGCAGACCGGGGAATGTCAGGACGCCTCCCGGGCTGCAGGTGCGCTGCGTCGGGGCTTGACTTGGCGCCATAACGGACAGGTTTACCGAATCTTGACTCACGGTTCTCAGTACCGACCCTCCGGTGGACGTCCGTCCGGCTCAGGGCGGGATGATGTCGTCCTCCTCAGTAACGGCATTGAGGCGGCTTCATCCGAGGCGCGAGCCTCTCCGGCCAGCAGCGCTGCGCAATTACGCGCCGCGCGTCCACCGCGGCCAAGTGGAACTTCAGATCCACGTGCGGAGGGAGAGAAGACCGGAGACTCCGGCATGGTCGGGGACGACCCCTACCACAACCCATACAAGACCTCCAACCGCCACCCCTACTACAACTACTACAACTCCTACTACAGACCCAGGAGCCAGGCGCGCCTCAGACACGGCTACGGTACAAGTTACCACCAACACGGTAATACACACACGTTACCACCAACACGGTTAGAACACACGTTACCACCAACACGGTAAGAACACACACGTTACCACCAACACGGTAAGAATACTTTAGTTACTAACATGGTAAGAATACTTTAGTTATAGTTACTTTAGTTACCACCCATAAGAGTTCACCTCAGAATACACACTGCCTATCTCTCTGTTTCTGCTGAGCTACAGGATGTCTTCTGGTCTCTTTCTAGGTCTTCCAGACCTGGTCCTCACTACAGGATGTGTTGTGGTCTCCAGGTCTTGGTCCTAGGCCCTCACTACAGGATGTGTTGTGGTCTCTAGGTCTTCCAGACCTGGTCCTAGGTCCTCACTACATGATGTGTTGTGGTCTCCAGGTCTTGGTCCTAGGTCCTCACTTACATGATGTGTTGTGGTCTCCAGGTCTTGGTCCTAGTACAGGATGTGTTGTGGTCTAGGTCTTCCAGGTCTTGGTCCTAGGTCCTCACTACAGGATGTGTTGTGGTCTCCAGGTCTTGGTCCTAGGTCCTCACTACAGGATGTGTTGGGATCTCCAGGTTTTGGTCCTAAGTCCCCACTACAGGATGTGTTGTGGTGTAGGTCTTCCAGGTCTTGGTCCTCGGTCCTCACTACAGGATGTGTTATGGTCTCCAGGTATTCCAGGTCTTGGTCCTAGGTCCTCACTACATGATGTGTTGTGGTCTCCAGGTCTTCCAGGTCTTGGTCCTACGTATCCACTACAGGATGTGTTGTGGTCTCCATGTCTTGGTCGTAGGTTCTCACTAGAGGATGTGTTGCGGTCTCCAGGTCTTGGTCCTAGGTCCTTACATGATGTGTTGTGGTCTAGGTCTCCTGGTCTTGGTCCTAGGTCCTCACTACAGGATGGGTTGTGGTCTAGGTCTCCAGGTCTTGGTCCTAGGTCCTCACTACATGATGTGTTGTGGTCTCCAGGTCTTGGTCCTAGGTCCTCACTACATGATATGTTGTGATCTGAAGGTTTCCAGGTCTTGGTCCTAGGTCCTCACTACAGGATATGTTGTGGTCTGAAGGTCTCCAGGTCTTGGTCCTAGGTCCTCACTACATGATGTGTTGTGGTCTAGGTCTCCAGGTCTTGGTCATGGGTCCTCACTACAGGATGTGTTGTGGTCTAGGTCTTCCGGACCTGGTTCCTGACCCCTACTCCATCCAGGTCTCCAGCTACGTCCAGAGGCTGCCCATGTACAGCTTGCGCTGCGCCGCAGAGGAACACTGCCTCGCCAGGTCAGACGCCTCTCAAACCGGAAGTCAGGGACTGCTTTACAGGAAGTCAGGGGCTTGTACGCAGGAAGTCAGGGACTGCTTTACAGGAAGTCAGGAGGTTGTACACAGGAAGTCAGGGACTGCTTGACAGGAAGTCACAGGGTTGTACACAGGAAGTCAGGGACTGCTTGACAGGAAGTCAGGGTGTTGTATACAGGAAGTCAGGGACTGCTTTACAGGAAGTCATGGGGTTGTATACAGGAAGTCAGTGTGCTCTGCACAGGAAATCAGGGAGTCGTATTGAATTGAAAATCCTTTATTAGTTCCATGGCGAACGGGGAAATGTAGAATATTTTGTATACAGGAGGTAAGGGTGTATCTACTGGAAGGCAGGATGTCCTCCACAGAAGGTCAAGCTTCTCACTCTGGAATGGAATCTAATCTTTAATGTCATGTATCGAGTCTCACTTCAAAGAATGGAACCCAATCTAAAGTACATTGAATTATATCTACTTAAAAATAAAAATCAACTAAACATTTTTTGACCTATTCTCATCAAATGTATTCTGATGTGGTGCAGTCCAAAGTCAGTCTAATCTGTTTGTGTTTAAATGTCATCTACCGGCTCCAGCTCTGCTCAGCACGCGCAGGACTACGACACGCGGGTTCTGCTGAGGTTCCCCCAGCGTGTGAAGAACCAGGGGACCGCAGACTTCCTCCCCAACAAGCCCCGCTACGCCTGGGACTGGCACAGCTGCCACCAGTGGGTCTCATGTCAGGACCTACAGACGCAGTGTGGGGGGAGGGAGATAGTACGTAGGGTGGTGGTGGTGGTGGTAGGTCTATAGGTAGGGTGGGGTGGTAGGTTTATAGGTTTGTTGTGGTAGGTCTATATTTAGGGCAGGGTGGCTGGTCTATTGGGTGGTGGTAGGTAGGTCTATAGGTAGGGTGGTGGTGGTTGGTCTATATGTAGGGTGGGGTGGTAGTTCTATAGGGTTGTGGTGGTAGGTCTATATGTAGGGTGGTGTTGGTAGGTCTATATTTAGGGTGGTGGTGGTAGGTCTATATGTAGGGCAGGGTGGCTGGTCTATTGGATGGTGGTGGTAGGTCTATAGGGTGGTGGTGGTGGTAGGTCTATATGTAGGGTGGTGGTGGTAGGTCTATTGGGTGGTGGTGGTGGTAGGACTATATGTAGTGTGGTGGTGGTAGGAATATACGTAGGATGGGGTGGTAGGTCTATTGGGTGGTGGTCTTTTGGGTGGTGGAAGGTCTATAGGGTGGTGGTAGGTCTATATGTAGGGTGGTGGTGGTAGGTCTAAAGGGTGGTGGTGGTAGTTCTCCAGGTAGGCAGGCAGGTGTGTAGGCTGTGGGTAGGGTGTGTGTAGGTTGTGCGTAGGTCTCACCCCTCTGTCCTCCAGTCACTTCCACAGCATGGATGAGTTCAGTCTATACGAGTTGCTGGACGCGAGCACGCTGCGGCGTGTTGCCGACGGACACAAAGCCAGCTTCTGTCTGGAGGACACGTCCTGTGACCCCGGCTACCAGAGACGCTACGCTTGCACCTCACACACACAGGTACACACACACACACACACTCAGATACACACACACGCGCGCACACACACACACACTCAGGTACACACACACGCACATTCAGGTACACAGGATAAAGCTAATTTTTTATGTGAATATTTAATGTGGATATGAATGCAGGGCCTGAGTCCTGGTTGCTATGATACGTACAACGCTGACATCGACTGCCAGTGGATCGATATCACGGATGTCTCGCCCGGGAAATACGTCCTCAAGGTGAACAGAGTCATTCTGTACGGCTGGTTACCATGGAGACGTCCTCTCTAAAGCCCTGGTGTAGTTACCATGGCAACACCCGCCATACCTCTACACCCCTGTCACCATGGGTTACCTCTGGTTGGTTTTCCTCTATATTCCTCAGGGTTACCATGGAGACACCCCTTTATTCCCCCGGTTACCATAGCCACACCTTCTTTATTCCTCCAGTTACCATAGCCACACCCTCTTTATTCCCCCGATAACCACGGAGACGGACTTGCTGTACCCAAAATGACATGCAGACACCCTCTTTATTCCCCCGGTTACCATGGAGACACCCTCTTTATGCCTGGTTACCATGGAGACATCCTCTCTTAAGCCCTGGTTACCGTGTAGTTACCATGGCAACACCCACTTTACCTGTACACCCCTGTCACCGTGGGTTAGCTCTGGTTGGTTACCTCTAGATTTTCCTTTATATTCCCCCGGTAACTAGGGCTGCACGATATATCGAAAAAATATCGTTATCGCAGTATCAACGCTTGTGATAGACGTACCGCAAAGATTACCTAAACCGCAATATGTAGTCTACGTGCCTTGCATTCACACTCCGCATGTCAACATATTTGGCCAATCATATGAGAGAAGCCCGCCACCTACCCACGTTAGCACATGGTGTCGTTTCGCCGTTTCGAAACCAAAATAGGTGACCTAGGTGAATCGTGTAGAATCGGTGAGAAAATATTTAGGGGGGGTGGGGGGGGTA
>JAOPJJ010000008.1:17821357-17833452 GCA_027122795.1 Enchelyopus cimbrius
TTGTGGCAGATCCTGAGTGGCACTGGGCAGATCCAATAGTTTTAAACTTCAACAGACACCCGCCTTTCAGTTAGTTAACGTGAGCGATTCCAGACCTCCTGTGCAAATTAAATGAAATACGATGGTCTGCTTGGACCAGGCTACCTCTGCCCCATCGACATTCATACTTTCATGTGGGTGGTTAGCCCGTGGCATGATGGCGGTGGCATGGACAGCTGCGTTCCAGAGGCCATAGTCCATATCTATGGAGTTACATCCCACACATGCTGAGTCAGTGTAAATAAATGACGTCTTTAATCTGACATGGGGATTGTTTGGTAATTCAACACAGAGAGCCTATATATAAACATCCTTTAATCATGGTTGGCAAACATATGAATTAAGGCATATACAGTATAAAAAAGCAACAGCAGGTTTCATGTTAATACGATTTCATAGTTAATAACGTCAAGTCAATACACCGTGAGGTGAAAAGAGCAACCAAGCAGCTTTCATAGACAACACTGTCTCCCGAAGGATGACGTATACCTTGTAAACAGAGTTTTATATTCAAGTCCTACAGAAGTCCAGAGTGACAACAGTGAACAGGCTTGAACCATGAAACGAGTCTACTAGTTAACCCTGTCAACTAGTTGTACTATCAGAATCAGAAACACCGTTTTGATCCCTGGGGGAAGGTAGGTAGGTAGGGTTAGGGTAGGTTAGGGTATTTAGGTAGGGTTAGGGGAGGTACACTCACTCAAGGACTTTTACAATCTTTCAAAGCTTTATGGACAATACTGGTCTGTGATAAAACCACCGTAATCGCTCTCCTGGCTTCATTAAATCATCCTTTACCAAAAGCATTTGGCAAACTTACTTTAATGTAACAATAAGAAAATTAAGAAAGTCTAATTATTTTAGAAACTATGTTTTTTGTCAATAACCTAGTGATGACCCCTGTAGGCTGGCCCCACTGGTGGGGTGTGGTCTTGGCTAAAACAGTTAATATTAAGGTATGAGGATAGAGATTTTTAAATGAAAAAGATATTAATAAATAAGATTATTTTATTTTATTTTATATGAAAAACTAAGTGTCGGGTTACCTAGTTGTAACATGAGTCCAACATACGGGCTACAGCCCTAACCCTAATCCTGTATGATGAAAGTGTACCAAAAGTTGTTTCTTCAGAGAGTAGAGGAGTGGGCAGCAGTAGTATAAGAGGGTTTGGTTTCCTTAACGGACGATAAAATTCATCATAACTATCAGCCTCTCTTCTGTCTTCACTAAAACATCCATGAGAAATATTATATATTATTATTATATATATTATCTGGGGCCGGTTCTGCCTAAGAAATCACAATTCCCATGAAGGTGCCCGTATGTTTATAAAGGGAAACAACAGCAATATGGCTTTTAGTCTGGAGTCTTTGTGATAAAACCTTTTGTACTTGGATGCCCAACCACGGCCATTTGGTGACCTAGGTAACTACGTATATATGCATATAACCATAAATACCGACAGATCAACAGCACTTACACTCTCCAGCAGGGTTAGCACACCAGAACCAACAAGTCCAAATCCTTTTGACAAATTCTATTGGTAAATGTTGTTTTAGTGAAGCAAGGATTCAATGGTTCGATGGTTTGATCACTCAGACCTGGTTTGATCTCAAAGTACTGGTCAGGTTTAGTATAGTAAGGGTTAGGGTCAGGGTCAGGGTTAAGGTTAAGGAGTTGGGGTTAGGGTTAGGTAGGGTTATCAGGATAGTTGCACCCGGGAAGAGTTTTATGTTCCATTTCCAGTTGAAACCACTTCCTTACTTGTGTGATGTTTAAACATGTTAGAACTCATTCTCAATATGTGGCTGAGTTGTGCTTAGGTGACAGAACTCTGATATCTCACTTTAGCATCAGCATAACATCTACTATAGTGTTAGCATGGTGGTCATGTCGCCAGTAGCTTTAGCGATTTACATAAGCGCTAAAATACAGAGTGCATTCCATGCCTTACATTGCTTTATTACAAAAGACACATCATGGAAGTGTGATCTGTTGTGCAGACACCCAGAGAGCTGTCTCACTCTTTTATCTCACTCTTTTGCCCAAAGAGTTTTGGGGGATTTGCCTTCCAAGACGCCTTGCACACCAGGTGAGGTCCAATCTATGATAAGATTGAACCTGTTGTATGGTGTGAAAGATCTTGTAGCGTTATGGACATCTGGAATGGTTTTATACATCAAGTTTGAAACATCTGGTATGGATAAAATATATTTTTTAAACCCGGCAGGGCAACATCTGGAAAGAGCAAGTATTTTTGAAAGCTAAGGTACAGTTTGAAACCTGCGTAGGGTGTGAAAAATGAAGTGGGGTTAAACAAGAGTTAAAATATGTGGAAGGGTTCAACTAGACGTGGCAGGTTAAAATAGAGTTACAAACATATTGTGGGTTAAACTAGAGTTACAAACATATGGCATGTTGAACTAGAGTTTAAAACCTGTAACACGGTTAAACTAGAGTTAAAAACATCTGGCAGGTATTAACTAGAGCTCGGAACATGGGTCAGGTTTTAAACTTGGCAAGGTTAACCTATAGTATGAAACCTCTGGTCCAGAAAAGTTACCCACAGGCTGGATAGTTGTTTAAGCGTTGAATCTGTACAGAATATACACGGGGTTGGGCTGGTGGTACAGGGCATTCGAATGAAAAGGGTTACTCTCACATAAAGACATTACAATCAACATGGTTACACCCAAGTACAGATTATTAGTAATACATGGCGGAGGGGACCACATCGGTAATACCATAATAATATATGTATAATCATTTATATACTAATAATTCATTAAGAATGATATTTAGAATAATCAGAATGATAGTAATGATCGATAGTTCCTCTCCTGGGTACATTCAATCCTATGACATCACACTCCGTCTTATGTGCATTAAGAGATTCCACCAGCAGTGAAGCTGTGATTGGCTGGAGTTCAACTCATGGGATGATGTCACTTCCCTTACCAGTGATCTCTACATGTGGCCTCACGACGTCAGACAGACTTTGTTCCGTCTTCTTCAGTCAACACGTTGCTCTTCTGATCTGAAAGAAGGAATGTTTGCCCAACATCATCATCATGATGGTCACATGATTCTAGCTCTGATGATGTCAGCCAGGGTCACATGATTCTAGCTCTGATGATGTCAGTTAGGGTCACATGAGGCTGGTTCTGATGATGTCAGCTGGGGCCAAATGGTTGTAGTTCTGAGGATGTCAGCTGGGTTAGGGTTAGGGTTAGGGTTGTAGTTCTGAGGATGGCAGCTGGGTTAGGCATTGGGTTAGGGTTGTAGTTCTGAGGATGTCAGCTGGGTTAGGGTTAGGGTAATGGTTGTAGTTCTGAGGATGTCAGCTAGGGTCACAGATCCTAGTTCTTCCCCTGGGAATCTGCAGAGACAACACACTCGGGTAGCATGAAGATATACTACAGTATTACAGAGCTAGGATACTCTATTACTAATACTACAGTATTACAAAGCTGGGATACTCTGTGTATTACTGATACTACAGTGTTACAGAGCTAGGATACTCTGTGTATTACTACTACTACTACTACTACTACTACTACTACTACAGTATTACAGTATGAGCTAAAGATAACTTAGATTAAAGGTAAGTTGTTAATGCCTACCAGTAGGGGACTGTCCTGTGACCTGATTGGTGACCAGAGATCTTGAGGTCAGACCTTGGATACGTTGGGAGAAATGCATGATAAATAAACAACATGCCCAATGTTCACCTTCTATCTAATGCCCCACATCAAGGCAATGCCAATTTTTTGCGTGAGATTTTGTTGTTCTGATTCTGATTCCGATTCTGATATGATATGATAGGACCGTGGCTCTGCCTCACCTTGGTAGATGTCATATTATATGACATAGGACCATGGCTCTGCCTCACCTTGGTAGACGTCATATGATATGACATAGGACCATGGCTCTGCCTCACCTTGGTAGACGTCATATGATATGACATAGGACCATGGCTCTGCCTCACCTTGGTAGACGTCATACTGCCCAGACAGGAGGCTGTAGCTCACTCCCAGGTGAGTGTGGTGGTGGGTGTGGAGATGTCGTCCAAAAGACACATGGCTCCTCTCGCGCTCCGACTCTCTCTCTCTCTCGGGGGAGCCCCTCTCCCCTGGCTGACAGACAGAGCAGTGATCACCATCTTCATACCATGTAGCCCAAACGGGGTAAGATAAGCTCATAGGTTAGGTGTTGTGTAGCTAGGCTAAGCTAGTTGTAGCTGTTGCTAGATTATGGGAGGTGTGGCTATGTAAAGGTCAAGCTACGCTGGGCTAGGTGTAGGTTTAGCGAGGCTAAGCTAGGAGTGGCAATGTTTAGGTATATATTTCCCCATTTGCAGGACTAATAAAGGATTTTCAATTAATCTAGGCTATGCTCGCTCTAGGTGTAGCTAGGCTATGCTAAGTGTAGCTGCATCTAGGAAGCACTTGGTATGGATATGTCTCGGTTCAGCCAGGCTCATCTCAGGGTAGCTAGGTGTTGGTGTAGCTGTTCTATGCTGGGTGTAGCTAAACTAAACTGGGCTGAGCATGGTACAGGGGAAACTATGCTGATCTAGGGTTAGATGTATTGGTTAATGCTAGGTGTAGCGAGTCGCTAGGCTAACTCACGGCGGGGGACTTGCCCTGGTTGAGCAGGCTGGGCTGGTGGAGGAGCTCCACGGTGGAGGGCTCTGTGGTTCCTTCAGGGTCCTCCCGCCCCGCAGTCTTACCGTAGAGAGGGTAGTGGAAACCTGGACACACACTCGCACACACACACACACACACACGCATAGCATCAGCACCAGTTAGCACAGCAGTGTATGCATGGTGGATATACAGTGCAGGATGGTAGTGTGTGTGTGCGTGTGAGTGTGTCTGTGTGTACCAGGGTAGTTGGTTGTGTGTGTGTGTGTGTACCAGGGTAGTTGTGGGCCATGTTTGGGGACATGCCTTGTGAGGCCCGGCCCAGCGGCAGGTAGGGGGGGTAGGGGGTCTGCTGGTAGGGGAGGTAGGCCTGCTGGGGGGGGGACACAGCGGCCCGGGCGTTCTGTGACTCCTCACACAGCCCTCCCATTAGCTCCTCGCCCAGATCCTCCTCCCCTTCCCGCCTCTGAGCATCATCCAGTTCACTGATGGGTGTGGCCTGTTGGGCCCCTCCCCTTTCTCCTCCTCTAACTCCGCCTCCCCCGAACGTGGCCATCTTGGCTCCAACGGGGTCCAGCGTCGTTCGCCATTCCTTGGTCTTCTCCGCCTCCCCCTCATCAGGCTGATTGCCGTGGAGGCCGAGGGGATAATGGGGCTGTTTGCACCGCGGTCGTCTGTACCCCCAGCTGAGGCCGTCTGGGGGCTAGATGATGGACAGGTGTTGGTGCTAGATGATGGACAGGTGTTGCTTCTAGATGATGGACAGGTGTTGTTCTACATTGTGACTGGGTTTTTATGATTGGGAGGCGGACAGCTTCAAAGCGATTTGGCCTACCATTGTAGATTGATGTTAGAGGAAATATGACAAATCATTGATGAATTGGACAGGTCTAAGAGCAGAGGTGATTGATCGTAGAGGAATCCCAGAGCTTAAAGGAAACACGACAGATCTTGGAGGAATGGCAGATCTGGGCGGGAACAAACTAATGCCTAGAACCAAAACAGCACACCCCACACCAACATATTCCACAACCAAACGTGTTTTAAGCTTAAACAAACATGATGCCATCATACAAACTATGGACAGAGTCATAGAGAGAAATTGAATGTACATGTTGCACATGTGTTCCTCTATTTCACCTATCCATCACACTTTCCCTTTTGCTGCTATGGTTTCTATCAAATGACCGCTCAGTTTAGCTCCCGATTAGCAATTGTCTATCTCATGTGACGCTGCATACTCAGGGAATTGGATCGTAAATATTAAACAAACAATTAGGTCAGCCAGATTGGGGTAGTCCAATCCATTGTTAACAAACTACACAGGATAATCTGGCAAAGACAGTACTTTGAACAGAAAAAAAATAAATAGAGGTAGGTAGTTAGGTAGTTTGAACAATACAAAATTGGTACTTTGTTAACCAGAGTCTGAAGGGGCAAATCATGAACAAAATTGGGTAATTATACTGTATTGTAAACAAAGATCTTCCTACAGATTAAAGCGAAAACATGACCTCTTAGAGGGAAAGTAGACCTTAGAGGAATCCCAGATCTTAGAGAAAACATTGAGGATCTCTCAGACCTTATAGCTCTGAGAGTTGATCGAGATCTGAGAGGAATCCCAGGGCAACAATACACATATGAGAGGACATACAGATGTTAGAGGAACTCCAGATTTTAAAGGGAACATGACAGATCTTTTGCTTAGCATGATATATCTAAGAGGAAACACTGGTTCCTCACCGGAACGGGACAGATCAACCGCTCAGTGAATTAAGTTGATGATGAAGGATGACCAAAGACAAAATGCCATTTTAAAGTGGATGAAATGAAAATGTATATATCTAATCCTTGCTGACATGCTGCCATGAAACAGGGAACAGAGAGAACTTTACAAGCCAACAGACTGAAGCCACAGCGTTCTCTTTGTGTAAACAGTATACAGATCCACCAGATAAACCAAATTAACATTAAGATGCTACCACATTAAGATGCTACCACCCCAACTTTAAATGACTCGAGCTCTTTGAAAAAGCATTCATCAAAAACCAAAATAGGAATTATAAAAAGGGATGTTTATTGGTGTTTTGAAAGTTTCCATTTAGAGCTGAGATAACCGTGATCACCACTGTCACCCCAGCTCATGAAACCAAACTCTTTATTTGTGGAAGCAGAATGCCAAACTACAGCCACATGGTTCGGCATAGTGAGCCCTGTTTAACCCTAACCCACATCACCACAAACACCACTCATTATGGGCATCAGCACCAGACCAGCGTTAGAGACCAGAGGTCTCGAACGCTGAGACCCAGAAGTATAACTCAGAAACACTAGAGACTGAAGGAGGCACTTACACTTGGGTACGACACATTTGAGTCCAGATCTTTTGGAGTGTTTAGGTTGTGAAGTGAAGAGGATGACGAAGGTGACTTCACATTGCTGGGCTGCTGGTCGAGGATGCTGCTAAGCTGCCCTCGTTCCCGCCGGTCCCCTCGCTCGCCTATCTCCATGTAGGACAATGTTGGTTTAGAGCAGCAGCCTTTTGTACCATCTAACCCTTTGGCTGGCATGCCTCCTCCTGACCCTGCTGCTGCATGGTTAACATCCTCACCATCCCTGCCAGACCCCGTTTGCCCCTGGTCGGACCGCTGCCTCATGCCACCAAGAGCCTGGTCGCAGCACTTGTTTCCAAGCAACAGTTTCTGGTCCGTGTAGAGTGCTCTGGAGTACTGGCCGTAGTACAGTGACTGTGCCAGTGCTGTCTGGGTCTGATTCATGGCCAGCTGGAGCTGGGACTGAGAACAACCCTCTGCCTTCTTAGAGTCTGCTGGCTCATCCTCCCTCAGGTCATCCTTCCGGTCCTTGCCTTTAATGTCGACACCCTTGTGGAACCCGGGACTGCAGTGATTCTGCCGGTCATTCTGCATGAAACCCTGGAGGTAGTAGGAGTCGTAGCCCTGGTAGAACGGCGACTGGGAGTCCTTGGACAACGGGGCAGATGTTGAGGGGGGGGTCTTGCTGGGGTTCACCTGATGGCTGTTGCTTAGGTTTCCATGGTGACTGGGTGCCTCCTCAGAGGATGAGGAGATGGAGGAGGAGGAGGAGGAGGAGGGAGGGCCAGACTTGGTTCTTGGACAGTCAGGGTGACATTCCACAGCCCCCCCATCGTCCCCAGCATCTGAGATATCAGAGTATGCAGGGCTGTTGTTCTTGCTGCCACCATCCGGTGTGGCCATCCCGCTGCCGGCATCAAGACGTGATGATGTGCCGATAGACGGACTGGGGGCATTGTCCGTGAAGGTGTAGACCTTATCGGCCTCTGCACGAATACTTGCCATCCTGCTCTCCTGGCTTCCGTTCAGACTGTTCAACACATCTTGTTTACTGAGGTGCTCCTTTAGTAGGCTTCCAGGAGCTTCTCTGGCTGCCACTTTGGGTCCCCCACCACCACCACCACCACCACTGTCCTCGGTCTTGACCCCACAGTCCCCGTTGGACGTCCTGTCGAGAATGTCTTTGTTGTGTTTGTCTTTAAGTCTCCGTTTGTCTTTCTTACGGGTTTCTTTGCTACAGGTGACCAGGCTTGTTTTCACCAAGACTGGCTCCAAAACGATACCGAGCTTTGGCTTGATGGGCTTCAGCGGGGTGAGTGGGGGGTTCTTGGCACTGAGACCCCCAGAGACCATGGGAGTGGGCTGTTGTGGTGGTGGAGATTGGTGGGGGTACTGGGTGATGCTGGGTATGGGTTCTGCCGGGCTGGTGCTACTTGAGGGACTGTTGTTGTAGACAGAGCTTGGGACGGCGATGAGCTTCGGGGGAGGCGGGGCTGGCGCAATGGGGCGGTTGGCCCGGGACTTGGAGAGCTTCTCTGCTTTCCCATTGGTCTTTTTCCCTTTGTCATTAACTCCACCTTTCTTGTCAATGAAACCCTCAGCCTCCAGTTTGGGCATCTCCACTGTCGAGCTCCGGTCTGGGACCATGCAGTTCTCAAGAACCACCGTCATGTTGGAAATGATGGGGAGGTTGCTGAGGTCTTCCATGAGCCCATCTCGGAGCAATGAGGTTCTCCTGGTTTTGGCTGTGTCGGTGCTCAGGAGCAGCCTGCGATTCTTTGGAGAGCCCACTGTTGTCACCTTATAGAGTGGGGTGGCTTTCTTTGAGGAGCTTTGGCCATTAGCATTAGCGCTACTAGCATTAGCACTGCTAGCATCAGCGCCGCTAGTGTTAGCGCTGCTAGCATTGACACTGTTGCCATTGGCACTGCTAGCCTCAGAGACGTTGTAGGCCCCGCTGCCCAGTGTGTCCTCACAGTCCGACAGACGTTCCCCCGCCTCTGGGTCCTTCAGGGACTCCAGTTCAGGCTTCCGTTGTCCTCCGACCTCCAGGTGAGCATGGGTCTGGTGGTAGCGCAGCCCGTTGATATGCTTATAGCGCTTGGTGCAGTTGGGATGCGGGCAGTCAATGAGGATGGGAGGGGGAGGCGAGGTGGAGGTACAGCTTCCTCCAGGGTCCATAAAGGAGGGGTCGGCCTTCCCCTGTGGCGTAGACGGGGCACTGCGAGACTTGGCTCGAATTCGCTTGCCATTCCCCAGTTTGTTATCGTCGGAGGTGAGCAGACTGAGGTCCAGGTCACTCGGAGGCTTTACTTTTCTCTTTCCGGAGCCAGAGAGGGAGGTGCCACTGGTGGTGGACTTCACCTCCTCCACAGTGAAGAAGGATGGAGGTGCCCGACAGTTGCTGTTCATGAGGTTCAGACTGCTTCTTCGCCCTTTGCTGTGGATTGGTCCAGAGGCTCCAGCCACGCCTCCTCCCCGGCTCCTATGCTGTGATAAGCCCCGGACTTTAGAGACAGGGAGGGGCTCAACAGACGGGTGATCAGCGATGGCCAATCGCATTCTTTTTCCGCGGCCACGGGCGCTTGGTACCTCAGGGTCACTGGAGGGAGACTCACAGAACCTTTGGAAAGGAAACATTGAGAGTTAGAATCAAGAATATTTCTTAAAGAATATATCTATAGAGGATCCATATCCACATTGTTTTTTATGTTTCAGTCTGAACCATGTCATATAAGAACGACATTTGTTCTAGGCTGGAGCTGGAGTTGTGTTTGACGGTATGGCCCTGTTTGTGGAAATCTTCCTGCCATACGAACAGCTGTGTCTGAATGGGCTGGATATGCAGCGACAAAAATAATTATGTATTTAATGCAACCAAAAATATAAGTTGGGGTACATTCAAAACTACTTGGGAACACTTCTGGTACCTGTGAACTTTTTTAGACAAGATGAAGGTCAAACTGTTAGACTTAGCTAACCCTTACCCAAAAACCTTAAAATCAAAGATTTTATAATTCAAAGATCTCTGTCCCATCCTCAGCTTCCTCTCCAACAAAACGTGTGTTACCTTGGAGGTGCCCAGTCATGCTTGGTGCAGTCTAACAGTGTTCCCACATAGGTCCTCTTTCGCCAGGTCACGTTCACCACAAGCACACCTGGAACAGGTAGAAGGATACTCAGGAAGTCAGCGGTGGTTCTCTTACAGGGACACTATTCACTTTTCTTGGTAAAGTATAAATGATGGCAGTCTTATGATAAACAAAGTATTCATCACCTGCGACTGGACAAGACCAGGTCCTCTTTCCCTAATCTCCTCCATGTACTCCCCTTACATCCTCTCTCTCCCTCATTTCTCTCTCTCTATCCTCACCTTCCTCCGTCTCGTGCCACACGATGCCCTCCAGGTTGACGCTGGTTCCTGGTTGGCAGGGCCCCGAGCAAGCAGAGTCAGGCTCTGGGCCCCCGGGAGCCCCTTCTCCGTCTGGGGTGTTGGTACCGATAGAGCGGGTCCTCAACACCACCTGCTTGGGGATGGGGCTCTGGGGCAGGGAGGTACTGGGGGAGCCCACGGCTACAGGGGCTGGGGACGGAGGGATCGGGAACAACTGGAAAGAAAAAGAAAAATGTACTTGAGTTGTTAGGAGTACAAACATCTGTTGACCCTTGAGATGTTAGTGGTTTTCCAGCACATTATTTGAGCATTTTCTTATCAATTTTGCCAACAGGAACATAAATACAACTGTGAGTAACCTTCACCAGCGGTCAGTGCCATGTCATATCCACTGTCTCTAGCAGAGGGTTGGGGCAGCCCTTGGTGCGAATAGAGCCGCCTAACTTGTACACTCGGCCGGCACTTTCATTTGAATGAAACATTTAACCAGGAGCCCAGATGATACGACAAAAACATTTGTCTTCTCATTCAGGGAACCCTCCCCAGGCAAGAAATAACTGCTGTTCTGAACACCCCATCCATCCACAGAGCATGATGCTCCACACCTTCTCCACCATCAGCCTCACACACACTGCAGGTGAACAATGAGGAAAGTACCCCTCTGGGTTCTTCATTCAGAGGCAGGAATATCCTGGAACAAACGCTCCTCATAGCATTCTCTATTGAAACTCAGTCAATGTAAGCAATGTTGTCTGCAAACTTTGCTTGAATGGTTTGTGCTTATTTGCCGTAACATTTTAGTTATGATTCCAAGACTTGCTAGGTGTTCACTGGAAAGATGGTGTTAAACTTTGTCATTGTACGGCTGTCGTAGGTATACCTTAGGTCTCTACAACAATGTTTGTACTAAAGGTTCTGCGTTTGGGATTATGAACTTCGTCAACTAGAGGTCCGGCGTCGTCAGACCAAATTGATCTGAGTTCACATTTAACTTTCTCACTAAGGGTCTCTGTTGCGTCACTCCCATGAAACCAATGTCCAGAACAATGACAATAGCAAGGAAAGGAGCACCTTTAAAAGACAATATTGCCGTCCGCCTTGTCTTCAGCAAGAAACTGAAATATTAACTGACTAGCTAACAAAGTAGTTACAAGGTACCCACATATAGATAAACAGGGATGCCCATTCAACGTGCCCATCTATTGAACTATCAATATAATCTAACAGTTTTCAGACCACGCGTACAACATACAGGTCACATGACTGACATGTAGAGACCCAGTAGTAGTATAAAGTATAGATATATAATTAAACAGATTACAGGTAGAAAGATTGGTTGTTTGTTTAAGATAGTTTCCTCCATCATACAGTAACTCACATATAGTAACTCACACACATATATATATATATTGGTATAACTATCAATATAACATCTGTATCAATGATTTAACTATCACACATTTAACTATCAACTCACACACACACACACATATATATACACACACACAGACCACCATATATACCATATATATATATACACAGATCCACACAGACCAAACAAACACCTATATATGTATTGCGTATATAACCTTAACCCTAACCCTAGTGTGTGTGTGTGTGTGTCTCTATCTTTGGTCCTAAAACAGGACAACATTTCCCCGAGATGAGAAGAGGCCGTTTGA
>JAOPJJ010000016.1:110115-125961 GCA_027122795.1 Enchelyopus cimbrius
TATGAATAGGAACGTAAACTCTCTTTATCTCAGATGAATAGTAACCTATACTCTCTCCCTCCCTCCTATGAATAGGAACGTATACTCTCTCAAATGAATAATAGCTGATACTCTCTCAGATTAATAGTAACTAATACTCTCTCTTGCTCTCTCTCTCTTTAGATGAGTCGGAGTCCTACCTGACGGATGAGAGCAGGGGAGGAAGAGGGACTCCTCCCTGCACCTCCTCCCTGCTCCTCCTTCTCCTCCTCCTCCTCCTCCTCCAGGCATCATAGCACTGGGCACACCATCTCTTCTCATCCTCCCTGAAACCGCTCCTCACCTCTTCCTCTCCCTCATCTCCTCTCCCCCTCTCCTCACCTCCTCCTCCCTCCTCCCTAAGGAATGTTTGTATGTGATGTGAATGCTGTAGCATCGCTTTGAGTCGTACCAGCGTATGCACTCGTACACATGTGCTGTCAGTTTTTGTCGCTGTTTATCTCCTGCTTGTCTTGTTGTGTACTTTGTGTTTGGTGAAGAGGGCCTTGGCTCTTCAGCCTCTATAATGAAAGAAAATAGAATTACAATCAAATGTCAGGTGACATAAGAATATCACTAGCTGGTAGCTAGCAGTTGACTTTGACATTTTGTTGGCTAACAACTAGCAGTTGGTCCAGATGTTAAATTTGCTATCAGCTAGCAGTTAGGCTGCACATTTGATTAGTTTGCAGTTTGCGGTTAGCCCTAATCTTTCATTACCTGAACGGCTAACACTTCTGCACTTAAGGTATAGGTATCATTAGCTAGTTAGTAATCCGCTGTTAGTTAAACCAGGGCAAGCAGGCTAATCATGCAGCTCATCTATACCAGATAGAGTACCGACAGAACAAAACCGGTGGGTCTTTTAACATGGAAATATATATGCATATTATATAATGTTTGAAAAAAACTTTAAAAACAATATTTTCTTAATGAATGTCAAAAAAGATGCGAGGTTGGCATGATGGCGCACAGGATGCAAATTGAACAAGATTATGCAGACCACACTTCCAACTTCGGTCGAAAAGGTTTCACTCAGTATTACTAATTTCAGCTCAAATAAAACTTTGACCTCAACCAGTAAGTGTTTTGAACTTTTCTATCTCATACCTGCTGGAGTGAATCCACCCTTCCTCACTCCTATGACATCATCCTACCTCCTAACTCAACTCTTCCTATCCTCACTCCTAATCTCTACTCTGTAACTCCTATCCAATCCTAAACTCTTGTTCAGGGACTGGTTAAGAATCCCACGTTCATCAACCCTGGTCCCCTACACTATGATCCTGTACAATACATATTTGTTTCCAGACGATAAAAGCAACATATGAAGTTATGCTGTTATATAATGATGCTGTTATTCGAATAATAATAATTAGAATAATAATATGTGTAACCATGGGAACCGGTTTAATGCCAAGAGACCCATTACAAGTAAACCCATTAAAATAAATCCCAACATTGTAATCCGATGGTGTTTCATTCTGTAGTTTTCTAAATCGTCAAACCTGCAATTTCCTTAACTGATTTCCATTTTTGTCCACTATTTGTGATCGATAAAGCTCTCGATAAAAGTGCTTCCATACACGCGGAACCTTAGGGCTGGTGCGTCGTTCCCCACCGACCGCCTAATGAACGGGAATACCGGCAGGTAAGAACGGATGTGTCCCAAATACCGATAAACACCTGAACTTCGGCTAATGCGTTCAAAAATAGCCCCAACTCTATAAACGATATACTCATGTTAATGCTAAGCGTTACCTAGCATAGCATTTAGTACGCGTGTTTCTCGTTATGTTCGCTACATTATGTTGTATTTCAAAATGTTTGATATCTAAATTCCATATCGTAACTTTCAGGGCAACTGTAAAAGGCGTTTCGGTCTTTTGTATAGAAAAAAAGGTTTAAACCGAGGCAAGTTTAATTAAATATTGAAGACATTTAACTGTTGGAAAGATTTTGGATTTAGCATCTGCTGCCAAATGTTAGCATCTGCTGCCGCCTAGCGGGGGTCTGTTGAACACGGTGGGTCGTCCTATTATTGAAGATATTGTTCATTTGAACTGATAAACTGAGTAAACACCTAGCGTGGTCTCCGTATCGAAGATGTGGTTAGGAAGTGATTCACCATGAGAACAAGAGGCAGACTCAGGAAGTCTTTTATTTCCTGTTTCTGACACAAGGCTACAGGCTCAGAAGTGGTCCCATGTTTTAATCAAAATAGACGTTTCCATCGGATACAAAACGAATATTTATTCTAATGAACAACTATAGTATAAAAACAATTATTATTATGTACACTTCGCCAATAACTCCCCCCTCCCCCTAACATGGATATCAGTACAGTCTGACAGATGGAATGCTGGGCAAGTGGGGCGCTGTGATTGGCTATGAGCTCCGTTTCCTGATGACAGGAAGGTTCCATGTGTGGTGGAGTCAGAAGGTGAACGTGGTGGGACTGCGTTAAAGGCACTCTGCATCCAGCAGCTGGGTTCAGAGATCAGGTCAATGTTCAGCACTGGAGAACCCTGGACCACTCCCCCCCCCCCCACAGGCCCACCCCAGACCCAGCTGGGACTGGTCGGTCCCCGGAGGCAGGACGGTCCACAAGGCCTTTTTGGTTTCAGCTGTCGTGAATCATGACATATAAATAGACCAATCATAGAGAGGCACTGCTACAAGGATTTACAGCCAACCAGGGGGCAGGTCCTGCCCCTCCGGTCGTTCAGGAATGATTTAAAATTAACTGTCCGCTACGAATTCTGATTTAAATAATGATTGCACACATACGAGAAAAGGCAAAAAAGGAATGTAGAAGAAAAAAGACAAACGGGAAAGACCAATGAAAGGTAGAGTGGACACCGGGACACACACCAAACACATTACAACACCACCTACATGCTACACAGGTCTTACACGTTCAGACCGCGCAGTCTCTGAACCCCCTAGACCCAGCAGTCTCTGAACCCCCTAGACCCACCAGTCTCTGGACCTGTAGACCCACCAGTCTCTGGTCCTTTTGCACCCCTCTGAAAGGGGGAGGGGGGGGAGAAACTTGAGTAAAGAGGGCAGGAGGAGGAGGGTCTACAGTTGCCCGGTGCCAGGTCCAAGTGGGGTCATCTCGGATGGCCGGCCCAGGGGGAGGTCTAATCAGATGGAGGACTTTGAGAAGGAGACCCTAAGGTGATGGTTTTCTCCTAGGTCGTGGTTGTGGAACTCAATGAGTGACTCGATGGCCTCGTCTACTGATCCCATCTGGATCAGAGCCATCTTGTGGTCCTTCCTGAGGACCAGAAGGAACACCGTTAGAGATCTGCCTACTTCAGTACACCAATTGTATAATGCTCACTTCCATTCATACTAATTCTAAAATTTATCAGAACTCACTGGAAGAACTTGAAGGCTTTCACCATCGACCCTGAGCTGGAGAAGAGCATCTTCAGGTCTTCCTCAACCACAGAAGGTCTGAGAGAGACGGGGAGAGAGAGATTCATAAGTGAAGTGGGCAAAAGGGCGGCCCACCCCCGCTGCCAATTGCTATTGACAGGTGTGTCATTAGCAATGGGGGCGGGGCATCTGTCGGACATGTGAGTTAAAAGCCATGGGGGCGGTGCTATCTGTAGGACAGGTGTGTTAATATCCATGGGGGCGGTGCTATCTGTAGGACAGGTGTGTTCATATCCATGTGGGCGGTGCTATCTGTAGGACAGGTGTGTTCATATCCATGGGGGCGGTGCCATCTGTAGGACAGGTGTGTCAATAGCAATGGGAGTGGGCCAGCTGTGGGACAGGTGTGCTAATAGCCATGGGGGCAGGGCTATCTAGGATATGTGTGTAAATAGCCATGGGGGCGGGGCTATCTGTAGGACAGGTGTGTTAATAGCCATGGGGGCGGGGCTATCTGTAGGACAGGTGTGTTAATATCCATTGGGGCGGGGCTATCTGTAGGACAGGTGTGTTAATATCCATTGGGGCGGGGCCATCTGCAGACATGCAAACTGGTTAGGGGTGAAAAAGGTGAAAGGATATTATCCCTCTAGGAGGGCGGGGGGGCATGCACCCCCGGATGACAATGTGTAATATTCCATATTTTAAAGCATCAATCTGATGCATTTTTAGATGCATTTTTTGCTTCAGCCATGAGTGAAAAATATGATGGCCTCCTTACTAAGTATGATGCAAGCCATCTCATGCCAGCCTGTCACTGGGTCTAACCTTTACAGTATATGAGGCACAATGTGGTACGGGCTTAATGCAAATAGGTTAATGCATATGCAGGCTGTAACTTAACTTGTCTACTAGCCATCATGACACAGCCAATATATTGTTATGTAATTCAGATTTTAGTACATTTTATTGGCAAAGATAACCTAAAACACACAATACAGTGGTTCTGTTTCAGGCTGTTCTAGTTTGGTGGAGGGGTCGGGAGGGAAGAACGACACGTGTTCGGCTCATACTTATTACATTTAAATAACCTGCCTCTGATTGGCTAAAAGCACTGTTTGTCACAGTGATGTTAGCGTTCGAGGTAAGCCAAGGTAAGAGAGGCCATGAATACTTAATGCACAAACCTACGTCAGTTTGTAGGGCTTTTTCTGTTCGCACGTTTATCACTCTATTTTCTTAAATTGGTTAATGCATGCCATAGGGGGAGATTAACATTTTCACGTGCAGCATGCATATGCAACTAGGAGTATCCTATCGTATCTCAAAAGGAGCAAGTAAAAACGGGTTATCGCTGAAGGACACCTTTAAGAACAGTTTCTTATTTACATTGTTCAGACATCCCAAGTCTCCCGGAAGTTCCGGGAGTCTCCCGCATATTAATAGCGTCTCCCAAAGCACGCACAATCTCCCGGAAACCCGAGCAAGCCAGTGAGAAAGACCACGCGCACCAGACTGTGTTTGCACTATGCTTCCGCATGTAGCACACAAGAAGGGATCTGGTAGAGAGGCGTGTGTATATGGCTCGTGATGTGCCCTGTGATTGGCTGCTCAGCTGCTCCTTCAAGATCTGAGCGCGTCCAAAACCATGTTGATCAACCCGACGCGACTAAAGTAGAAACGGACAGAGCGACTAAAAAGGCTTTAAAGAAGTCGCATTGCATCGCGTTCTGTCGCACTGAGTCGCATCGCATTCAGTTAGGACAGTCCAATAGAACATAAAGCAACGTAACTGATTTTGTCGCACGCATTCAATCGCGTCGCTTGCAGTTGGGACGCGGTATAAGCATTCCATCCGAATGTATCGCATGGCGTGCACCAGCTTCTGATGGTGGTCTGGATTAGGGCTGTCAACGAATATTCAAAATTGGAATATATATTCAAATAGCTTTTGAAAACAGACATTCTTTGCTCACGCGCACCTGTTTGCAGTTCACTGAATCTCTGGGGCTGGTTCAGAGACTCTCAGCCACAGTCTCGTCTTCCACTCATCACCCAACGGTGTGTACCGTTACGTAACGGAACCTACCCCCCCCCCCCCAAATATTTTCAAGTCGAATTTACACGATTCACGTAGGTCACCTATTTTGGTTTAAAAACGGCGAATTTTGCCGAAAGGTGAGGAGTTTGCATGTCTGCGTCTGTAAAACAGGTGTGTTGGTATCCATGGGGGGCGGGGGTATTTGTAGTTAGAGGTGTGTTAATATCCACGGGGGTGCTGCCATCTTTAGGACAGGTGTGCTGAATGCTTACGGGATGTTGGACAGGTGCAGGGTGGAGGAAGGGGGGAAGATGTTGGAGTAGTTCTTGGAGCCGGGCTTCTTGAAGCGGTGCAGGGGGGAGCTGCCGTAGTCCTTGGTGAGCCCCTGGTCCTCGTGGCCCTCGCGGGGGAGCTGCACGCTGCTGTGCTTCGACAGCGTGATGCGCACCGCCTTCCCGTACAGCCGCTGGCCGTTCAGGTGGCTCATAGCTAATAATGAGAATTATTGTAATGCTAATTAGTTTAAATTCATACTGAGAACACTGATGGTGTTAATAATAACACAAGCAATAATTATGTATAAAGTACTTCTACTGGACCTAGTAGTTGTTAAAACAAAAGTCCAGATATTATTACCCATAATTGTAATGATACAACTACTACCAATAATTACAATAGTAATGTTAATACTACCACTAATAGTAATAGTTCTACTTATAGTAATAATACTCATACAAATAGGATACTACTACTTGTCTTACAATAATAGTAGTTATAATACTACTAATTCTACTCATAATTGTTTTACTAGTGATAATATTAAGTACCGAGCTGGGCCTGGGTTCCGTCTGCCATCTGGATTAGAGCGTTCTCCTTCTTGTTAAACAGGATCTTCACTCTCATCACATCACCATAGACCCCTGCACACACAGGTACACACACACACACACACACACACACACACACGTTACTTCTGGCAGTTCTGTCATAAACATGCTGTCTGGTATAAGATGTGGAGTTATCCCGGTAATATAATAGTTTATTAGGAAAAGTTAATTAGGCCAAATGCTCAAATCAGCCGTTCCAAACGTGGGCACCTGGAAATTGTAAAATGAAGAACGCATAACGCATGGCGTTTAAACTTGGTGTTAAACCTAGATGGACAAGTCCCCTGCCCCGTTTGAGGGGGAACTGGTTTTCCGGGCCTCATTTGAAATGCTGAATCTTAAAGCTTAAAGTACCCATAAAGTCTGAAAGATTTTCCTGTACATGAAAAAAATATCCTTCAAATGTAGCAAATTGGTAAAAATATTTTTTATGTTTGACATTTGTTTCTGAGAGAAAGAAATATGGCAGGGATATATATATACACGCAATTACTCAATCAATCCCAAGTGTTGGATTTGAAACTTGGTGCGCCCGGCAGTCATTTCCAAGATGAACAACTCAAAGTTGAGGTCTAAAGCACATGTTCTGTAACATCATGCAGGGGTGCTGTAACGCTAACGCTCACTGGAAACTTGGCATGCTTGCTCATTAGCCTTGCTGGAATAATCATGGAAGCATGCTCTGCAAATTGTTCATCCAAGTGATGGCTCATGCAACCTCACCCAATTTCTTTAGAAAACTCACATGGCTCCAAGTCTACATGTGTTAAAGGAGAACTCCGGTGTAAAATGGATGTGGGATATGTTTAGTATGAGAACGAGTTAGAACGTTTGGTGTAGAGCAAAATAAATCCTACTTACGACGCAAAGCTAAGATGTTTTCGTCCAATTCAACCAAAATGCTATACGTTTGAGTCATGGGGGCATCAGCTCATGTAAAAACGAAATCGTTTTCAGGATTGAGAGTCGATTGACCAACACTATTAAACTTGCTCTACATCATACGTTTTAACTCGTTATCATACTAAACATATCTCAGATCCATTTTACACCGGAGTTCTCCTTTAAGGAGCTACGGTGGGCCGGGTAGAGCCAGACATTTAAATTAACTTAAGGAGAGGGGTCAGGGGAATGCGCTATGGTGTCACAGAAGGTTAAGGTGGACAGACCAAACGCCAGAGGAGCTATGCATTATGGGATGAGGCATGCAGGGAGGGGAACCCAGCATCCAATCAAAACTCAGAAGCCAGCCTGACCCCCGGCCAATGAGATCACAGGAGCCAGCCTCCCCCCCACCCCCAGCCAATCAGAACAAAGTAGCCAGCTTCACCACGGCCAATCAGAACAAAGGAGCCAGCCTCACCCCGGCAGGTCAGGACCGGACTAGCAGTTGAACGTTTGATAAAAGGTGGTGGTCGGAAACATACCGAAGAGAATAAAGAGGCAGTGTGGCGTGACTCTCTGTAGGGGGCAGTAGAGAGCAGACAGGACAGCAAGGCCAACACATCCACAGCCCACAGGTTTCCACGGCAATGGCAAAAAACAAGGGGGGGAAGGGGATGGGGGAGAAGATTAATCACTTGAGATTTGTGGACAAAACGAGGAGAGGATGTGGCGTGGTGCAGACAGACGGCCGGATCAGATGGGACAGACGGGTAGACCGATTGGGTCAGATGGCTGGTTGGCTGATTGGGTCAGATGACTGGTTGGTGATCAGACAGACAAGACGGGGAGGTAAGAGAGACGGAGAGGTACTTCAGGGTTCAGACAGACAGGTAAGAGTCAAATGAGAAGAGAATCAGACAGGTACCTCCGGGTTCAGACAAGTAGTGGGACTGTAGGATGGAGAGACAGACAGACGGGTACTTCAGGGTTCAGACAGACCGGTTGAGAGACAAACAGGCGGAAAAACGGACAGGTAGGATAGCTCAGGGTTTACACAGACAGATAGAGAGACAGGCAGAAACCACAGACAGACAGAGGGACAGACAGAGAGGTAGAGGGACAGACAGGTACCTGAGGTTTTGGACAGACCCGTAGACAGACAGACGGGTACCTCAGGGTTTGGACAGACCGGCAGAGTGACAGACAGGCGGGTAGCAGGACAGACGGGTACCTCAGGGTTCAGGTTGCTGATTAGAAGCACGGCGTGCCCCATTGGTAGGGTGGAGAAAGCCAGGCGCCCAGTTGCTGTGGGCAACCCCAGTGACGCTAGACCTCCATGGAGCCCAGGGACCGTCAGACCTGAGACATAAGAGGCAAGACAGGTGAAGCAAGACCAAGCTACAGCCTTAATTGCCTGTCTATGAAGCTAAGGTGGTAGACTAGCATGTTGTCCCTCTAATGGCCTGTAGTTGGTTCACTAGAGACTAGCATGTTGTCCCTCTAATGGCCTGTAGTTGGTTCACTAGAGACTAGCATGTAGTCCCTCTAATGGCCTGTAGTTGGTTCACTAGAGACTAGCATGTAGTCCCTCTAATGGCCTGTAGTTGGTTCACTAGAGAGACTAGCATGTAGTCCCTCCAATGACCTGTAGGTGGTTCACTGGAGAGCCTATGTAGTTCCCTCTAGCAGCCTTCAAGTGGTTAAGGTGAGAGCTGAGGAGACCGGTCCGGCGGGATGGGTGAGACTGACCTGTCTGCTGGATGGTGAAGGCGGGGGAGAAGGCGTGGGCTGGTCCTCCGTAGGGGGATGCAGAGATGAGACCAGGAGCTGTACAAGGGAGGAGAAGGTTCAGATCCCTCAGCAGCAAACATTGTGCACCAAATGATCTCTTCTTCTTGGATGGAAGACCCCAGATCCTCTGCATGCTGCCCTTAACATCCTGACCTGTGACCCATAGAGGCAGTGACCAGTGACCCCAAAAGATGACATTCAGTGACCTCTAGAGCAGTGGTCCCCAACCTTTTCAGCACCAAGAACCGGTATGTGGTACCGGTCAGCGCTTTTACGGCTATCTCGGGATATTCCGCTTTGGTTTTCATCCAAAAACCCGCCAGAGAGGTTTGGTCAAACAGTTTTAAGACCACCAACATTTGCTATTTCGATCAGTTGATCATCATCCTGCACTGACAAGTGATTCGGGATGTTGACAAATGGGTTGCGGATCCACTCATTCGTTCGCCGTGGATCTTTGGAGGATGGGAAGTAATGTTTGTGTGTCACTACCGTTGGCCAAGAACTGATCAAGTGAAGTGATTGAGCTGAGGCTGCGCTGCCGCTGAATCCAATACGTGTTGAGGGCGGGACAGACATGTCTACAAAAGTATTTTTTTTGTTGCCTACGGGCGGTTAGGAACGTCCCGGTGGTTGGGGACCGCTGCTCTAGAGGATGTGACCTGTGACCCCTAGAGGAGGTGACCTGTGACTCCTAGAGGAGGTGACCTGTGACCCCTAGAGGAGGTGAGCTGTGACCCCTAGAGGAGGTGAGCTGTGACTCCTAGAGGAGGTGAGCTGTGACCCCTAGAGGAGGTGAGCTGTGACCCCTAGAGGAGGTGAGCTGTGAGGAGGAGGCGATTGGAGGGGTTGGTGGAAGGCGGTCTTACTGAAGGCAGCCATCGCAGGGTGGTCCATGCCTGGCTGTGCGTCCCCAGTAGGCAGGTCAGGGCGGGTGTAGTCCCGGCTCTTATCGTTGTTGTACTTCACGTTGAGGCTGGTGAGCTTGGAGAAGCTGATCCTCAAGGTGCAGCAGGCGTTGTAGATATTCTGGCCGTCCAGAGACTGGAAACACAATGTCGGAGGTCAACCACAAGGCTGTGAACCAAACCAGTCTAGACTGGAAAGCACCCGCAGTTTCTAACAGTATCTTAGCCTCATCAATGCACCTGTTAGCTTGTCAAACTATTTCCTTGCTAGTCATATGGTGGACCCTGCAGGATGCTGCCTCCTACTTCGATACGGACTGAACACTGCAGAAAAATACCTGAATGAGTGCTCAATCAATCAGCGTTTAAAAGCCCTGAACCTCCGCAGAGAGGTTTACATAGGCATGTGGGTGGGTGGGTGCATGGCCGGGCTAGCAGCGGAGCTCACCAGCTTAGCGTGCTGTGCAGTCATGCCGTCAGGGTACTGAAGAAGAGCTTGGAACTGGTTGTTTTTGGTGAAGGTGATGATCCTCAGCATAGTCCCAAACTTACTGAAGATCTGGGGAGAGAAATAGGTGAATGCGCTGTTGAAACGTTCACCACAGGTCAGCTGAGCACGGTGCTGGGTCCGGGGTCAGAGGAGCCCCACCGCGACGGCCGGTACCTGGTGCAGCACGTCCAGGGTGACCGGGTAGAAGGGGTTCTCCACCACTACCCTCAGCACCGGACTGGGACTCATCCCTGGGACCTCCATTCCAGCCATGGGCAGGACCCCCCCTTGGGAGGCATTGACTGCCTGGAGGGCTGCCTGAGCACGCTGTGGGAAGGGTCTCATGGTTAATGGAATCTAACGGGTTGTAACCCCTCCAGACAGTAGACAGACAGACAGACAGACATGAGTAGGACAGGAAATACCACTTGGTTCGGGGAGTTGTCGGTCTTCAGTTCCTTGTGGTTGGAGAACTGGACAAAGACAGGATGGTTTCGTAGGACCGGGGTGACGGAAGAGTAGTACGTGACCATGGTCTGTGCCGTATCCTCGGAGTTCATCTCTATGAAGGCCTGCACACACCCAGATGCATCGGTTAGTGGCTGATGTTGGCTGATAGTGGTTAAAGTGGTAAACATAGTAGTTTGAGGATTGAGTTAGTAGTGTAGTTTGTCGTTATTGGTGTTACCATGTAGTGTAGTAGTGTAGGAGTTTATAGTTTCTAAGTAACTGTACTAGTAGGGTAGTAGTGTAGAAGTTATAAGTCTGTGTAACTACTATAATACAGTAGTGTGGTAGTTTAAAGTGTGGTCATTATTAGTGTAGTAGTTAATTCTGTGGTAGGTGGTGTTGTGGCTAGGGAAAGTTACTTATGAGTACAGTAGTTAGTAGCCAGTTTTTTATTGGGTATTTTAATAGTTATTTGTAAGTTTCAAAGTTAATGTAGTAGTTAGGTAGAAGTAATTCATTAGTAGTGTAGAAGTTAGTAGCTAGTGTAGTATTTAATAGCTATTTGTTTGTTTTGTAAATTGCAGCTTGTAGTAATTCAGTAATAGTTTTGTAGTTTATTTGCCAGTGTAACCGTTGTTAGTGTAGTAGTTAGTGGTTTATTAGCTATGAATGAGTAGTACTCATTCATTTGTAGTGTAGTTGGTAGATAATTAGTGTACTAGTTATTAATTAGTAGTGTCGTAGTAGTTTATGAGCTAGTGTAATAGTTAATAAGTAGTCTAGCGGTTTTTGAGGTAATGTAGGAGTTTGTATTGAGAGGCTCCAGCGGACCTGGTTCTTGGCTTTGAGCATCAGCAGGTTGGTGACGTTCCCGAAGGGCAGGCCCAGGGAGATGACCTCAGGCTCTGTGATGTCACTGGGGAGCTTCCGCACGTGGATGACCCGGCTCAGACTGCCAGGGCTTCTGATGTCACCTTTGAACTTCTTGCTGTCATTGCCATTGGCTACATAAACACAAGTAGGGAGGAGGGGCCGAGGGTTGAGGTGGGTTGTAGGAGGTAGTGAGGGTGTGGAGGAGGTGAGTGTGTGGTGACCGAGGAGTTACCTGTTTGAGTCTCACCTGGGGAGCTCATGATAAACGGAGCAGGAGGCACGCAGGAGAAAAGCTCTTCAGGTCCTCTCTGGAAAAACAATAGCAGACACGTTCAAACTGTGCAGTAACAACTTGTGATGCATACAGTAGTGGTCGTCTAACCTCAGGTCTGTAGACCCTGGTTATCCAAGGGTCACCCGGCAAACTTCCTGACATGCTGGGTTGGGAGTCCATAGCAAGCTTGGGTGGGTGGGGGGGCATTGCTAGATCCCGCGGGATGGCGAGCTGGGGGACGGTAAAGCCTAGTATATCGCCATGGCCGTGCCGCAGTTTGTGCACTGTGTTACACAGATGCGTCACACGGGTGAACCTTTTGCCGCCACTAAGCAGGACAACGTTACGAACCTTGCATTGCGGTTCACGCGTTGTCAAACCATGTTGAAGAGAGCTGGGAGGGTGGGTTGATGGGGGAGGGCTAGGCTACCTGTGAGGAGGTGGGTTACTGGGGCAGGGCGAGGCTAGCTTGACCATCAAGGTAAACAGACTTCCAGCCGGACGAACAAAGAGGCGATTGTCTTTCTTCCTGGCGCAAAACAGCACACCTGGGCTCACCTTACCAATCTACACATCAATTATAGACGTGAGGCTCCCGTTACCCCGGCTCCTCCGTCCACCACCCTAAGAGCACCAGCTATTTAGCACGCTCAAATGTTATCTTTAGCTAACATGTTCCCCATAGCATTACAACTTTCCCTGAAGCATGATCCAATGTTCCCTCTAGCTGATCCAATGTTGCATCTAGTATGCTGCAATTTTCCCTTATGCTCACTTCAATGTTCCTTTAAGCATGCTGCAATATTCCACTAAGCACACTTACATCTTCCTTATAGCCAATTCAATGTTCCCTTGACGCACTACAATGTTCCTTCAGGATGCTACAATGTTCTGTTTAGCTACAACGTTCTACTTGGTGTGCTACATGCTTCCCTTCCGGGTTTCCTCAAGCTACAATGTTCCCTTTTCCACGTTGTAATGTTCCATTTACAACACTGCAATGTTCCCTTGAGCAGACTGCAATTTTTCCAAAGTGTGCTACAATGTTCCCTTATGCTTGCTGCAATGTTCCTTTAATATGTTACAATGTTCTCTTCAGCATGCTACAATGGTGCCTTTGGCATGCAAAAATGCCTGACACACACACACACACAAAAGTGATCCAACCTGCTCCACACTGTAACCCGACACCCTCAGCTGGGGGTAAACACTGACCTCAACCAGGAAGACACTCAAACCTGGTCGCCACAGCAACAACCTCCCTCCCCCATCAGAGCCCATTCAGTGTTCCACTAATAGGAAATATGAGCTACAGACGGACTACAATTCTGGACTACAGCTCCCAGATGACAGATGTGTGTGTATATAAATAAACATAGCGATATATAAATAAATAGATTGATGGTGGTAAATTATCGATGGAGTAATATACAGAAACACAGACTTGTGTGTTGTGTTAGATTTGATGATTGCTATCCTGCAGTTCTTTAAGAAACATAAAGCGCTGTCATGTTCTACGGCATCCTGCTGTACGCACTGCTGGAACTTCCTTTCCCAGAATGCCAAGCATGTGGGGAAGGGCCACACTAGGACCCAGTACAGCAGCAGAGGCCCTGAAAAGCTGGAATGTCTTGACGAACATTCCTAAAAGCCAGCCCATAATTAGCCGTTCCTTAGCAACAGCCACAAGCCGGGGAGATGTGCAGGGAGAGCCTTGAGTAGCCCTGAGCATTAGCATTAGCGTAAGCATAGTTTCCACTCAATCAAAACGCTCTTTTTAATCAAGGCCACAAACCCTGCTACATAGGACAAAACCAGAGCCACTAACTCACCCACGACAGACAACCCTAACTACTGTCTAACCCCATCAAACCATTAATACGCCACTGTCTAACCCACCTCAGTAATCCACCAGAACATATTAAGAACCACAAACTCACCTGTACAGTATCAAGTGAGCCTTCATTTGTAGCTTTAACATCGCATTGTTCAGTCATATTAAAAACATGCAGGCTACGTTGTACAATGTAGAAGCATATATAGTATTGTTTAGTATGTAGTATAGAATAGTAAATTAGGACCTTGTCAACCTTGTTAACAACTGTAATATTTAGTATGTTTCGGATGTAGTTCATAGTATAGTCTTTATAATGTAGTGAAGTAGGAGCCTACCTTGGTACCAACTGTTGTGTCATCAGTATAGTTTATAGTATATTGTACAGTATAGGAAATAAGTGATGTACCGTTATAGTTATATATAGTGTAGCAAATACTAGAAAGATTGTATAGTGTATATCAGTGTTTGTCAACCTTTATTAAGCCACGACACATTTTTACATTGGAAAAATCTTGTGGCACACCACCAATCAAAATATGTATTTTGCACTAATAATGTGACATTTTATAATTTCTCACGGCACACCTGTCGACCTCTCATGGCAGTCGTTGAAAATAACTGGTCTATATAGTATATAGCATAGTATAGTAAGGTATAAGCCTATCTTGGTTCCAAATATAAATATAAGTATAGTATAGTACAGTAGGAGCCTGCCTTTGTACCAACTGTAATATGGTGTATGGCCTATAGTTATGGTATAGTGTATATAGTAAAGTACATGGTATAGTTAACTAGGAGCCTGCCTTGGTATTAACTGTAATATGGTGTATAGTAAATAGTATAGTAAACATATATAAGTAGATGGTATAGTTAAGTAGGACCCTACCTTTTTACCACATTTAATAAAGTGTCTGGTGTATGGATATATGGGAGCCTGCTTGGTACTCTTTGATATGGTGTATATTACAGCGTATGTAGTATAGAATATGGTATAGTAAAGTAGGATCCTATCTTGGGTTGAACTGTAATTTCATATAGTCAAGTGGGAGCCTGCCTTGGTACCAGCTGTGTTATGGCGTCTTGTTATGGTGTAGTGTAGATTTTACAGTACAGTCTATAGTCAAGTAAAGTAGCCTACCTTGGTACCAACTGTAATATCGAGGGGAAGGCCGCTGCAGAAAGACAATGTTGTTAGAAGCAGCAAGAGGTCCAACATGTTAAAGCCACCACAGGAGGAAGAGGGAACATCATCTAGCAGTGTACAGGTTGAAGAAGAGCCGTCCAGGCAGGGGGGTTCTACAACCTAAATCCTGTCCTTGAAGCAAAACAAAATACGTTTTAACATCAAGGAGCCAAGAAAGGAACACTTATCCACCATCAGACGCAATCAGCCGGTAAGAACTTCTGATCTCCACGAGAAGTGACCTGCCGCATGGGTCGCCCACCAACCCACCCTCCAGTACAATCACAGGTGGATCCCCTCACAAACAACCAGGAGACTGTTTGCATCGACTAACACAGGAGTGCAGTTTAGATGGAAGAAAAGCAGAGTTGGAATGTAGATCCTCATAATAACCTCCGATATGAGAGCTGGGATTAAACTTGCACTGGAATCCAGTCAGCAGGGGTGTGGTTCAGACACTCCACATGCACTACACACCGATCCTACCCCAAAACATATAGCAGGTCAATGCGCCATGATGACAGCCAGCAGACCACAGCAAAAGGCACATCGACTCTAATTTATTTAGAAAAGTCTCCTAGGTCTGTGTGTGATTCCCCTCAGATAAACACACGGCTGGTAAACCCCCTTCCTGAGAGACCTCCCGGCTGCACAGTATGTCAGAGATGGGCTTTCTATGGCTTAAAGGAAACTCACATCCAGAAAGAGAAGGAGCACAGTATGTAAGGAGACTCACACCCAGAAGGAGAAGGAGCACAGTATGTAAGGAGACTCACATCCAGAAAGAGAAGGAGCACAGTATGTAAGGAGACTCACATCCAG
>JAOPJJ010000016.1:159143-172823 GCA_027122795.1 Enchelyopus cimbrius
CCCCCCCTCCCTGCTCCCCCACTTTCTCTCTCTCTTCCCTGCTTCTCTCATTCCATCTGCAGGTCGGTGCTCCACCAAGCCGTCTTCTGCAGCCATTACACACACACAGACACACACACACACACACACTCACACACATACAGGCGCACACACAAACACACACATGCTAACACACACACACACAGCACACACACACAATCACACACATACAGGTGTACACGCACACACACAAACACACACAGGCACACACATGCTAACACACACAGCACACAGACATAGGCACAGACATACCGACACAACACCCAAAGATATAAAGGCAGGCTAGAATGCTGCACGCATGCATGGGTGCAGATATTACACGCGTGTTATAAGCGCCTGATGACCCACACGGTGGTGAGAACAGGCCGCCCTGTCAGTAAGATGATGAAGGGCTTTGTAAACAGACTAACACAACATTTACAGTCCGTCTCGTTTGCCATAAATCTCTGGACCCAACATGGCCACGTGTGCCCGTCAAAAGTGTAATAAATAAACGAGTGCACACACTCACACACACACACACACACATACATAAACACACACACACACACACACACACATCCCAGGCAGCCGACATGCCTGCTTGGTTCTTGTTCTAGCTTGGTGCTGAATAGTGTAAAGCAGAACAAAGAGGCATTCTGTCAGAAACATTTCTTTGAGGGGTGGTGGTGGTATGGGGCGCTCATTCTCCCTTAAGGACGGAAAGCCACTGCATGCTTATCCCACTGTAGACAGCAGGCGCCTCTGTCTCTGTGCTACATATTGTTCCCTCTGTCTTCCGCTCACTCGCTCGCCCTATCGCTCTCTTGCACTCTATCAGCTCCCCCTCCCTCTTTGGTTTCTGTTCTGTTCCCCCCAGCAGCTTTGAAGCTTACAATTTCTCACACAACACACATTTCCACCAACCATCAGAAAACCTTTGGCCTGACCGTGATGGAGTCGCACGGTCGGGGTTGAGTGGCGATGGCGGTTTTGCAACAGGGATGCAATTTAGGGAACTTACATGAGATTCTAGGATACGGTTTATTTGAAGGCATGTCTTTATAGACAATTGAATATATTGTATATATATATTGATAATAGTGTACTATTGTTCATATTGTAAAATACATTTAAAAAGCAGATGAGGAAAATAAGAGGGACGCCCTGCTAGACAGAGTGTCTATGACTCCCGCTGAAGCAGTTGGTGGAACTGCAGGGCGTCTCTGTGTTTGTTGGTAAAGCCCCCTCACCATGTGTTTGCTTCCCAGTGTCTCAGAAGAGGCCGCTTCATTCAGCGCTGTTATTTAACACGTAAAACCCCATGTCTTTACACTAACATCATTAAACAGAGTGGCCTCGGAGGGATACTCACATTCAGACGTAGCCCCCGGTGGCATTCACACACACACCCACACACACACGCATACACGCCCGACACACACACATACACACACACACACACATGCAACGCCCGACACACACATACATACACACCCACACATACACACATTCTTTCAGAGAGCCCAGGCAGGCTTGCATCCATGAGGAAGAGCAGGATTTGCAGAAGTAGAGAACCACAAGGAGGCACTGAAGCGTCTTTATAATAATCGGCTTTATAATAACGCTGCCGGTGTTTGTCATGGTGGATGATGTGCTGTGGCATTTGCAGGACTCTCAGGTTTCCCCCACTGCCTAGGTAGTGTGTCTCTCTCTGCCACTCTCTCTCTCTCTCTCTCTCTCTCTCTCTCTCTCTCTGCCTCTCTTTCCATCCTTCTGTATCTTTTTTCGCACTAAAGCGGATAACAACCATCCTTATGTTCACTTCCTCCCTCTCACCAGCCCGAGGTGGGCAGTGACCATGGCGACCGACGCCAGGGAAACTAAGCATGACACGCATGTAGAGGTAACCGTATCCAAAGGCCCAGGTAAATAGGAAAAACAGAGTGCTTTGTAAGACGCCATCTTAAAGAGACAGCGCTCTGAAGCGTCTTGTGTTGCTGGCAACACGGGGGGGGGGCTTCCTGCATGATGTTTGTTTTCTGCTGTCTCCTTAAGAAGTGCATGGTGTGGGGAGGGAGATTGACGTGGTGGTAATCCCTAAGACACAGACGTCACTTTGTCTTGAAGTGACGCCTGTGTGTCGTGCCATAGCTCTGGTGACGTGAGGATTTTTGCCTTTTCATTCTTTTAACAACCTCAGCATCCCTGGGTTGAACAATTTCAGGAGGGTTCTTTCAGTAATATAAGGGGATTATTAACTTGGATAAGCTATAACATTGAGAGCATTGAGTAAAACACAAATGTTATGTAAATCATAACCTGGAATGGATCATGATTTGACTCAGCTCTTGTCTTCTTACCAGAAGTCTTTACTAAACTTCCATTACACCATAAAAGACATGGCTCTTGATTTGTATAACTAGCTAAGCCTGTAAGGAAGTGCACACAGCATGTGTTGGTATTAGGTGTATCATATTAGTAATATAAAACAAAAATAAAGTGAATGTATATGTTGTTTTAACAATAGACGTTCTCTAAAACTGCAGTGCAGTCTGCAAAAGAAAAACATTACATGCCAGTTCAGGATTTGTGCCAGTGTGTGATCTTGACTTTAGCATCTGGGAACTCAAGTAGACCACACAACAGGAGGCAGTGAGTTAGCTGTGTAGGCAACTCATCCTGACTGGTCCTCAGCACACAGTTCTGCTGACGAGCGTGTGAGCCTACGCTGTGCTTGAAAACGTGTCCTATTTAGTTTCACGCATGAATCGGCGACGGCGCCGATGGCATTGCATTGTGGGCCAGCATGCAGAGCACTCAGGACAGGCAGCATAGGGGGGGGGGGGGCGACATTTATATCAGTCAACTTCCATCTTTATTCAGACAGACACATGACACGGGTATATTATAGTTTTATAGTTGAAATCATTATGACACTCATTCTGATAGGGTGACAAACTAACGCTTTATTTCCAAATGAATCAATATAATACGTAATAGATTAGAGTTAGCTGTATTGAAGTAGCATTTTTAACCCTGAAGATACGCATATCACCCCCTGGACAAACTTAAAAAGTAAGTTGCATATACATGACATAGTGGTAGGTTGATGACCTTTAGGTGAACACCCCGCATCACAACACAATACGTCCTCTGGTAATTGTGGCTTTAATTGCCAGTAGCCAACCGATGCATAAATATTAACACATAGGATACAAAGACACGCCTCTCAGATGCAGATTTGTGAGTGGAAACTCATTAACTGTACCATGCCCAATGATGCAACTGGTGTGGCGAACGCCATGCAGAGTGAAATCCCACACTAGTTGCTACTTATAGCATTGAAAGAGATACCCATGAGGCTCTGACAGGGCGTCTCCTCGTAGCGGTGTAGAGTATCTTTAACCCCACGCACACTGGGAAATACGCAAGTACACAGACACAATAATACAATCAAACCAAATGAACCACCTGACTTCTATGCACATGTGACAAAAACACAAACGCCTTTATTGAATCTGAATTGTTGCAATTATCTTGCACCATGAAGCAATGATTCATCAGAGTGAGGTGGCTTTAGTGGTGAATGTTTGTTTGATACAGTAAATGTAACTTTTCTCACGTGTACCAGAGTAAATATCAAAGCCATAGGCTGAAACTATGATCACGTGAAATTCAGATGCAATGTGAAAGAAAAAGTAAACAAGGTGTTACTGTTAAGGAAGAATTATGGGGAAAAGATGATATCAACCTCAGGTACGAACTTGAGGTTGAGAGTTTCATGTGGGTCCTAATGTCTAGTTAATTTGACCCCAACTGTTAACATGGTAAGTATGAGTGACTGAGCCACAAGGTTTTCTCATTCCATTCCATCCATTAAAAAACCAAACACACTAACTACACTCAGCAGCTTTCTTTACCTGTTCTTCGTGTACATCCTTATGGTGCCATATCAAGAGGGGTGCTCTGATAGTAGTGGCTGTAATCTTTCTTTTTCTGCCAACAGAGCGGAGACAGCAGGGCAAATTCCAGCCCTTTAGACGCTTGTTCGGGAAGAGAAAGAAGAGGGAGACGGAGAGGAAGTTGGGTGCAGCCGAGCTAAAGGCCAATTTTTCTACTGGGGAAGTGTGCAATGGAGTGGTCTCTGACGATGAGGAAAATCTGAGGTAAGGTTACTTTAAAACCACTTACTTAAATGATTCCTAATGTTGACGATAAGCGTACTGCGGATATTTTCTATGGAGATGGAGCAGTGGATGTGTTGGGTGGAGTTGAGCAGCTCTTTTCGGCACAGTCGATGTGCCACAATCAATGGGTGTCATGATCAATTTAGATTTTCATCTGAACTTCTGAAAGGCATGGCGTTACTCACTATTACTCGTCTATTTGGTTTTCTTGTTATGCTTGAATCTTCTTTGTAATCATAAAAGGTGCTAACGCAGTTCCAACTGATCAAGCAATAAAACTTTAAAGCGTCTTTATTTGTTTTAAAGCATGCCTGTACAAAGCCAGTTACATTTATTACAGGGGCTTCTCCTCACCGGGTGATAAACCTCATTCATAACGGCATTCATAAATGATTTACAAAGCACTCCGGGAATCAGATTTACGCTCTGTTTGACTTCCTGCAGGGAGTTTGATCCCGTTGTGTCCCGAGCAATCTCCCACGACAGCATCTTCACCCCAGAGGAACCCCCACAGGAAGCTGTTCTGGATCACACCATGTCCCAGGAGAACGTCTCTGACAAAGTCAGGAACCTGCAGGTATTACCGGATTGAAGAGAAAACATGTGTTCCGCAGTTTAAACTAACGTAAATTGCAAAATTATCAAACAAAAATATAGATTCTCTTACAAAATTTCATTTTGATGGCCATTCAGAGGCAGATAGCCCAAGGTATCAAATTTGGTCAGAAGCCTCCATCTCTGAGAAAGAGTGAAGATGAGTGCAGTTCAGATGAAGAGGAGCTTCCTCAGAGTCCTCTCAAGGTGTTGGCCCATGTGGAGGCCATGCCTGCTGAAACGGAGCCCCAGGTATGTGGAGACGTTTCCTACCTTCCGTCTTTCTGAAACTCATTGGTATGACAACCTTTGGTAACCACTCTTCCATATTCTTCAAAGTTTCCACCTGCAGGCCAGCAGGCTCCGGTGCACAGCACCCCTGTCAAGTCCCCCAGGTCCAGGAGAGTCCTTCCCCCCACCGGGACCATTGAGTCAATCAACCTGGACGCCATGCCCCAGTGCGCACCACGTCTGGACAACGCAGCGGCCAAGCATAAGCTCTCTGTGAAGCCCAAGAACCAGAGGATCTCCCGCAAGCACCGGCGCTTCACACAGGTAGGAGCCTGGTCTGAACATCAGTTATCAAGTATTGCCGTGGTAACCCTAGAGCCTGGAGTGAGATCCCCATAGCATAGCATTTGTACCCCAACAGCTTAATGCAAGTCCCATTATTTCATAGTTGCGCCAACCCTACAATTCTTGTTGACTCCAGAGATTGCAGTACACTCCTGGCTGGTAAGTGCCAGGCTCAACTGAGAACTCCGTGGCAGACGCTGCTGGTTCCACAGTGAGAGTGGTGCGCCAGAGACATGTTGAGCACTGCAGCACATTTTTCTGCTTGAGAAATACGAAGTGTGGCGTGTTAATGGGTTGAAATGCGTGCGTCTCTTGCAGATTGCGTAAGACCCCAGTATTTACATCTCACATCTTGGGGCTACGGAAAGCCAATGGGGCCATGTTGAGACGAAATGTCTCAAAATGGCCAAGAGGATCACATTACCGGATGCACAAATTAGCATAGCTATCATAACGGATCCGTTCATGAAGCAACAAGGCTAGTTTCTCCAACTGCAGTGACTGGGCTTTTTGTCCCTTTAAGCCATCTCTCTGTGATTAGCAGAACAATTTCCAGACCAATTCTCTGTTGTAGAATAGGACATTATACACAAGCTAGAGATGCAACACATGAGTCACCTCACCCAGACACATTTGACTCCTTACACTACAAGGTCAAGAACTTGCACTGGAAGCAAATGCAATTTTGCAGACTGCATTTGAAACACTTTAATTATCTTCCTCAGTTCAAGCAAAACCAACATAACGATGCTAACTATCAGTCCAAGAGAATCATGTACATTTCTAGGTCCTACAAGTTTCTGTTCTGGAGGGTCACTGGTCCAGGTGCAGTAGGTTTCTGGTCCAGTGCAGGGCATCTGTTGAGGATTAATTCATAAATAAAAACCTTCTCCAAGAGTCATAGCTTTAACTGGAGAATGTACATGCCAATCTAAACACTCCCAATTGAATTTACTGGAAGGCTGTTGGATCTAAATACTTGCAAAGTACACAAGTCCATAGACACAGGTGCAGAACAATTCTGAAGATCAGGAGGGATTCTGTAATATGCAAGAGAACAATTTAAGTGCTCACCTGCATGTCCAGCTTGAAAGTGTTGGTTCTTTTAGACCTTCACCCTTTTGGGAGAAGTCAAACTGGGGCTAGCCTTTGGGCATCCTTGCACTACATTTTCCTGTTAGTACTGGCCCTTACATAGGTCACATACCAGTACAGGGTGTGGTCAGTCTGTAGGTCGGACAGGTAAGGTACACCTGAGGTTTACCAACACCCAGATGGTGGGATGGTCAACAGGACGGAGCATGTGACTACTAGGGTTGGCCTAGCTCCTCCTAGAGAGGGCACTGGCCAACCCAACGCTACTTCAAGTTGCTAAGGTGTTTGCCAGGGTTCCTATAGAGTACCGAGCAGATCAAAACAATGAGCATACCGTCATCTTGGGCCCCCCCCCATAAATCAGGTGTCACAACAGATAAAAATCACTTGCACAGACAATCACTAAACCGGTTAAACACCACTAACAAGATAACATTAAAACTAAGTCTACAGATGATCACCTAAAAGAGGTCGGACATTATTCACAAATTAACATTACATGCATGGTAACCAAACCAAATGACTAAAACCACATGCTGGTTTGTAAGCAAGTCAATAAAGGGCTAAACTGAATCCGAAATAGACAAACCCTTCGCACCAATTAGTGATACAAAATTAAATGGTACGCACCGGTGAAGGTCTCATTGAGGAAGCGCGTTGTTGGCCGCCATGGTTTGCTGAAAGTACACGAAAACACGGACCTCCATGTACTTTTTCAGAGACTGCCTTGTCCCCAGCCGCACTACAGCACCCACTACGTGTGCGCCTTACATAGGAGGCGCAGACACAGGTGAATTTAATTAAGGGCTAATGAGAAGGAACGCTCTGTGATTGGCTTTCAATGAGAAACTCGAGACGAGAACAAGGATTGATAGATTCGATTCTATTTCGATCGATGTTTTCTTTGGGTTAGGTTGGATATGATTCTTATGTTTAATATAATAATGAATAACCAGATAAGTTAATTACAGATTAAAGAGTGTTGACACGCTCTCTGTGTGTGGATGATGGGTGAATGTGAGGTATTCATTGTAAAGCGCTTTGAATAAAAGCGCTATATAATTACAGTCCATTTACCATGTACTTCACTTCGACCGTTTTCCCCTCCACCCTCCCCCTCCCCCTCCCCCGGCCAGGATCTGCAGGAGTCCACTCCGGGGGTCTTGCAGGAGGATGAGGAGGTGGCAGGAGCCTCGGCTGACCACCAGCAGTGGTTCGCTGCTGAGGAGCATCGCCAGCAGACATCAAATAACCAACGACGGCAGCAGCAGGAGGAGGAGGAGGAGAGGATCCGGCAGGAGGAAGAGGAGAAGGCCAGGAAAGCGGAGGAAAAGAGGCTGCGCGAACTAGAGGAGGAGAGGTGGCACAAAGTTCAGGAGGAGGAGCGTGTCCGCCTAGCTGACGAGGAGGAGAGGAAGCGGAGAGAGATGGAGGCTGAGCGGAGGAGGAGGGAGGAGGAGGAAAAGAGGAGGATCAGGGAAGAGGAAGAGTGCAAGCGGCGTGAGGAAGAGGAGCGGAAACAGAAGGAGGAGGAGAGGAAGAGGGTGCAAGAAGAACGGGAGCGCCTGCAACGGGAGGAGGAGGAGGAGAAGGAGAGGAAGCGTCTGGAGGAGCAGCAGATACGAGAGCAGGAAGAGAGAAGGCAACAGGAGCTTGAGGCGGAGAGACTCCTTTTGGAGGAGAAGAGGATCAGAGAGCAGAGGGAGGAGGAAGAAAGGAAGAAGAGGCTTCATGAGGAAAGAATGAAAGCGGAAGAAGAGGAGAAAAAGAAGCAGGAAGAGGAGGAAATACACTGGAGAGAGATGGAGGAGAGACAGAGGCCCTTCTCTTTCAAAGTTTCCTCTGGCGAGAAACAGATCCTGTTCCAGAAGGTCAACCTGACTCCTGTTACACCAACCACTGGCCACCAGGGCGGCGCTGTAACCGACCAACGTGCAGGCAGCAAAGCCTCCAGTCCTGAGGGAGCAGACCCCCACAACCTCATGTCTTCTCAGTACGTCCCCCACACCGCCATCCTGGTGACCGGGGCCCAGCTCTGCGGCCCGGCAGTCAATTTAGACCAGATCAAAGACACGGCTTGCAAGTCGCTGTTGGGTATTGGTGAGGACCGGAAAGCCCAAGGAACCCCACCGACCAAGAGCAAAATCTCCCCAGACCGAAAATCTGGGAAAACCAAATCCCTTAATGAATCCATGCTCCACTCAGACCAGTCCAGTGCGGCTGTCCTTGCAGAATGGGCCAGTATCAGATCAAAGATATTCAAGGGTGCAGACGGAGGTAAATATGAGGATTACCCCGATACAGGCAAAAACCAGGAGGGGTCTGGAGGTGAGGATGCAAACCAGTCCTCTTTCTCACACTCCAACCTCAGGAAGACCATGTCTGCCAGCGGCAAGTTCTCCATCACTCCGGCCAAGAAGAAGTTTGAGCTGTTGAGTCCAGGGGAAAAAGAGGCAGCGAAGGAGACCGCATTGTCGATGGATACCTGTAACCAGCCCCAGGCCGCCCCCCTTAGCCCGGCCGCTAGATCTCCAAACAGGACCAGTAAGACGGTCCGCATCGCAGAAAGAGGATCAGAGGAGTTTATGTTTGCCAAAGACCTCCCCTCCTTCCTGGTTCCCAGCCATCACGCCAAACCCGAGGGGGTGGAGATGACAGGCGGCAGCCAGGAGGAGGCGGAGGGCTCCGAGAGCGGCGAAGAGAGGGGACCTGACGGCCAGGACCAACCCTCCCCCTTCGGCATCAAGCTGAGACGGACCAACTACTCCCTCCGGTTCCACAGCGAGCAATCCATCGAGAAACGGAAAAAACGCTACAGTGCAGGGGACAGCTTCGACGGCGTCCCCTCTCCCCTCACACCCATGGACCCGGACTCCACCCCCGACAGCACGCCGGTGTTCTCAGAGACGCCAAGCCCACCCTCGCCCCTCAAAGACGGCGCCATGGCACAGTTCCTGCAGGCGTCCCCCCAACCCGTCACCTTCCGCACAAAACCGGGCCCGACGCCGGGCTACGACGGGGAGAAAGCGCCCTCCAGGTCTTCTCTCTACCAGAGACCCCCCACGTCGCCCAAGCCTGCCTTGTCCACCCCTCCCCCCTCGCCGCTGCCCAGGGACCTCAGTGATCCGTCCCACAGGAGCGGGAGAGGCCCGGACCCCTCTGGCAGGGAGAAGGGTGAAGCGGTGGAGGAGACCTCCGCTGTGGCACGTCTGCAGAGGAGCAGCCAGGCTCACTCGCCCGGGGACGAGGAACCCAAGGAGAGGAAGTCCTTCTTCCCGTCCATCAACATCCCCTGGAGAGAGAAGGTAGACCGCAAGACAGAGCTCCTCAAAAAAGGTGAGATTTACTCCTGTTGTGAAATATACCTGAGGAAATAACTTGAATAGCAGGTACATCCCAATTTCCAATTTATTGTGTTGGTTTGGTTTGGCTCTGTGGGAAGACATTGTGATGTGGAAACTGCAGCAGGATCCTTTCGACATTTGACAGTATACCCCCCAACTATTACTACTATTCAGTTTGAGATACAGCCTTCTTTGAGATTAAATACTGTTATCTTTAAAATATACCTTCGAAAAATACGCAAATATATTTTCTTCTTCTTTTCTTCTATCTTTTGTCTTTACCTTTTGTGTGTTTCAGTAACTATCTGAGGAATGTCCTGTTTCCTCCTGTCACATTTCACCTAGGTTCATGGTTATTATTCCTTTACAGAATTAGCAGTTTTCATATCATGATGTTACACCCAGTGTTTTGCTCTATGTTTTTTTTCTCCATTATGAACCCCACTAAGAAAAGAACCCAAAAGGCCTGATCTCTACCTGTCTGTGTGCAGAGAAACCCTCACTACAGAGCCGGCACTCTCTGGACAGCTCCCGGCTCCAGGAGAAGGAGCAGGGGCCCCTGTGGATCACGCTGGCCCTGCAGAAGCAGAAGGGCTTCAGGGAGCAGCAGCAGAGCCGCGACGAGAGACGCAGCCAGAGGGAGGCCAAACTGGCGGAAAAACAGTCCAAGGAGCGAGATAGTGTAGGTCCCTCATTCTTTTTATCCATCCTTGTTATCCTCTCCTCCTCCACACCCAGTGTTTGGATGTGTGTGTATACGTGATAGCACACCCCTTCACACTACAAGGACATTAGGTATGGTAGGCATAACATCCAGACTTCATTAAGAGGCCTACCTCTTCCAACAAGGACGGAACAGGTTGTTGTCGTCCTTGTGTATTTGATTATGTTTGCCATTTAAATATGAATATTAATATGTCCGAAAATTATTCTGACATATGAGAAAATCCTTTGCATTCATTGGCTTCAACACAGTCAGTCGTCAGTCCGGAGTCCTCCTTCCCAACTTTAGAATTTATCTTTCAATGTTGTGGACAGGGATGGACCACTTTGACTGTTATCCCCCCCCCCCCATCAGCAGGTCCCTCTGGCCAGTCCCACGGACGGCAGGGGAACCCCAGGCCCTAGTCCAGGAAAAGCACTGACCCCGGAGGAGCCCAAGAGACCAGACAGTCTACTGGGGCGCTTTGACCGGAGGGAACATTTGAAGAAAGCCAACACTCTTCCGAGCTCGGTCACTGGTAAGAAGCTGCATTAACGGTCCCCTGGTCCCATGTGCTGTTATATTTATACTCATCTCATAAATTTTTCAGTGGATGGTGTTTAGAGAGTTTATCAAGCAAGAGTAATGACGCCCATACAGAAGTATGATTTATTCAGTGGTTACAGTTCAAATGACGCTTCACTATAGAGACCAAATACACAATCTATGAACACGTACACAACATATCATGCGCAATTCACATTTTAATTGACCCTTTTCGCAGTATCAATGTACAGGAAAACAGTGGCCATGCTCACCTTATATGAATCTGCTCCTTTTATATAAAGAGCCAAAACTGACTGGTACATAAAAAGGTTGGTCTTCCAGAGAATCTTGTAATTTACAGTATATGCTTTTGTTTCTGCGGCTTAGTCGAGATCGCAGACTCCACGCCGTCGCCCCCTGCTGTGAAGGACGTGTCCAAGCGCTTCTCGTCCAGCGACACCCCGCAGGTGTGCACGGAGCCTGCCTGGCTCGCCCTGGCCAAGCGCAAGGCCAAAGCCTGGAGCGACTGCCCTCAGATCATCAAGTAGCCCACACTGCACACTGCCCACGGACTGCGACAAGAACGTCCCCCTTCACTGCAGCTCAGCTCCAGGTCCTACCCAACATCCCAGCTCCTGACCCTGTGAAACATAACGAGCAAAACACACACAAAAAAAACGAAAACATTCAATGGCTGGTTTATTAATCAAGATAAAGTGTGATTCACCGTAAAATATACAAGAGAAGAAAACTAAAATCACACTTTTATACTTAACGCTAGTACTGCAAGCATGCACTTACTATATAGTCACATAAGAAGAAAAAAAGTAAGTCACTGGAGGAAACAGATGTCACTGAGCTCTCAGCTCAGAACACCTCAGATGTGAGAAGCAAACTAACTCCTTCCACCATCAATACCAACCGTGGCTTCCATGGCAACAAGCCAATCCAAATTACTTCCTTTTATTGTAGCCAACGTGGTCACCATAGTTGTACATAGATCCTGTGGTAAACACATCCCATAATATTTTCATCTCAATAGAGGTTAACCAACAGCTCTGGGGGGGGGGAAAAAATTTCAAAGCCAGTGTTTCATCAACAAAGGAGGTTTTGGAATATTGTTTTAAGGGCTAAACGATTCCATTATACAACCTGACCAACAGAGCTGGGTGAATTTACCACCAGGCAACCCTGGTGTAAGAATCATCTCCTCTGTTACATTCCAAATGTTGGTGTTATTATAAGCAAAGGGTTTCCCTTACACTGAAACACAGATACGCCATCTCCTCTCTGAGCCTTTCATTTTGTTTTATAAACTCCTAACTGCGTCCTGTACTTAGCCTAACAATCTGCACTGTGTCCGTGACGACTGTGACAACTGTCAAAGAAGAAGCTATTGTTTAATTTGCCATTAAACGGTTAACACAATCTCCAGGTCACCCATGCTAATACAATCGGTCAGAACTCCATGGCGGTGCAGAGCTAAAACCAGTGCGTCAGAGGCTGCAAGTGTTATTGGGCATCAACTGTGAATTGCACATTACTGTCACAATATTGTGATGAACGTAACAGTCATTTGCTTTGGTTCAGAGTGAAAGTGAGAGAGAGAGAGAGAGAGAGAGAGAGAAAATGACTACCTGCTTGCTATAATATACAACTCTTGTGTCTGTCCTGCTGTAACACAACTGTGTTTGTGGGGCGTACGACATCACTTCCTTCTAAATGTGATTTGAACTGGTTAGCCTGACATAACGTTAGCATTTCTACAACAACGCTATCTTCCTCACCTCTTGATGTAATGACCTGTATGTATGTAAGGAACTATGACCTGTATTTAAGGAATCATGTATGTTAAGCCAACGGTTCTACGAGGACCTTGGCCGGCGAGGGCCCCCCGGTAAGGCCGAGGCACTTTGGCGTTTTGTTTATACCTATGGTCGTGCACAATAGTGTAGCGTTGCGCAGTGTTAAATGTAACAAAGATGTTTGGTAATAATTGCACTTTTTTGTCCCACTTATAGGTATTCATGAGAAAGTTCTCACGAGATGCAAAATGTTCTGAATAATGTAAAGTAAATGCTAATGTCTGAAACAAAACAAAAACAACAACCCCTAGACTCCTTATTTCGACGTCTGGGTATACGTGGTCAAAATCTTGATCTCCACATTTGATTTACAGGGGGAATGTGTCATTGAGAGAACTCTAGAGCAGTGGTTCTAAACCTTTTTCTACTAGTGTCCCCCCTCCAAGATATGGAACAAACATTTTCGGGAGGAAAAAAGAAAATTAACATAAAATAATGTTTGTGCGTGCAATTTTTGCAGTGTAAACATGAACATGAAAAGGGTGCAAATACTGTGAGTATTCAGATTTAACTGATTGTATTAACGTGGGAATATTTTTGAATAGTTTATAACAAATACTTCAAAGTACCCCTAGGGCAGGGGTCGGCAACCTTCACCACTCAAAGAGCCGTTTGGACCCGTTTCACACAGTCAAGAAAACACTGGGAGCCACAAACCCTTTTGAAATTTAAAATGAAATAACACTGCATATATGCCTTTGTGCTATGTATAAACAAACTATAATATGTTTGTTTATACATACATATTA
>JAOPJJ010000016.1:328093-338785 GCA_027122795.1 Enchelyopus cimbrius
ATATATATATATATACAGTATTTACAGTATATGTTAGTTATATGTGACGTGATATCATTAGTTATAAGTCCTGCTTGTGAGAAATAAGGGTGGATGTACCATATTGTTCATGGATTGAATTGGTGGAAGCTACTGTCCAAAACAATATCAGAAAACCACATGCCGTCCTCCAACACCATGACATTTCTTCATGCCCCTTGCATTTGTTATTTGTATTTCTTATGTCCGCAGAAGTTTGTAAACCTGTGTCCACAACATTTGGACTTTCACAAAAAAGGACAAGAGTTTGAGAAGTATGCAGATCTTGGGTAGAGTGTAGGATGAGGAGATAAAACAACCTGTGGCTTGTAGCTCAGTGTTTGTGTCCGTAAGAAACAATGCGCTTGGCAAAGCAAATGGGTATCACTATGGGTATGTGTGAAGAAATGTCTACTAGCACTCTTGATCCAGATTCATCCGATATGCTCCTAACTTGGCTGTTTGTAGGTATTTTAGCTGGTGTGGAACCGTCCCAGGATCCAGGTCAATTCTCTGAGCCTCCAGCTGGTTCCCAGTCCCGTCGCCTGGACAAGCAGCAAGTCGGCAAGGGCCAATTTCCTGGCTTTCGACACAGCAATCCATCCCCTCGGCCCACACTCCCGGATTCCAAGCCAGAGCAGTCTTACTCTCAAGGTGACATTAAGAGCACTAACACCACGACCAACCCAATTCCACCAGCAGCTGGGACACTTCAACTTTTATTGTCTTCTCAAAGACATTCTTTTTTTTATTTTACCACAGCTCCCATTTCCAGCAGTGATCCTCCACACACCGCCTCCCCCTGCAGTCGTCTAGACACCTCAGAGACTCTCGAAGGGGACGACTTCTTTGACATGCTCATAAAGTGCCAGGTAACACAGCGGACGGAATGCAGGGATTTCCTGATCCTGGACACTTTATTTACGATGCATTTTTTCTACTAGCCATGACCGATTCACATCATTCTATGTAATAGTTCATCTTTACTTGCATTTAAGATGATCTTAATGATCGAAACTTCCTGTGTGCCTCCAGGGCTCCAGACTGGATGACCAGAGGTGTGCTGCCCCTCCACCAGGGGCCCGAGGCCGCACTGTGCCGGATGAGGACTTCCTCAGCCTCATCCTGCGCTCCCAGACCAATAGAATGGAAGAGCAGCGAGTAGCACCACCTCCTGGCTGCTCCCAGTCCAAACCCGACTAAGTCCTGCGTGGCATTGTTTTTCACACACGCCATCTCAGGATAGGATTTAATTTGCGCCACTGAAACTCTATTTGGCTTCATACTGCACCATCCGGGACCTCTAGGATGAATAGGACCAGAGTGGGACACTGGATGCGAATTCTGGAAAGTTTTATCCTGCATTTTATAGTTCCATTTATATCAATTTATAATTCCGGCTTTTCTCATCTGTCAAATTTGGCTTCCAATATTGACAGCATTTTAAAGCACCATGAGGCCTCCGAGTAACATGAGACAAAGAGCAACATGAGACGCAAAAGTGGACTTGCTGGATATGAGAATTTTTTTTTTAAAAGGATCATAAGGTCCCTCAAGAGGATGAAGATACTATAATTGGATTGAATACGTATATGCTTGTGTGGCATTGAATGCATACCATGAATACCTTTTCACCAGTGGAGTGATGTATGAAAGATCAGGTCCCATAGTGGCACACATTTACCTCAAAGAGTAATGTTTGCTTCAAAGGAGGGACAGTCATGGATGATTAAGTTGCTGTTGTCAACCCTTTGTTCCCTATATTTATAAAGGTTGTCGACTTCTTTGAGAAATGAAATGCATTGTTTTTCAACATTTGTATTGCCATTGGCTATTATTCCTCACATGTACACTATTGTGAAAAACTTTAAATGATGTCACAAAAGAGACATGTTTTATTTTTTTTAATAAAACCATTTGATTATCAAAAGGCAGAACACTAAAATCCTAATGTTTCGTGTATGACTCACAAAGTGCATTAATTACAGATATAAAAAAAATTCTGGGTGCATGGTTTAAAAGTAATAAGACTTTTTTTTTTAAACAACCACAATTGGTTTTAATAAAAAAATTGCAATTTACATAGCAACTTCTTCAATTCTTATAGTTGAGGATTCATGTTATTGAACCAAGTTTTTGTTGGATCTTTGTATATCCATACATTTAAGTATCTGTAAACGACTGGCATGTGACTGGCATGCTCAAAGACCTGAAGCAAAAATAATTTGAGGATAAACATGATTAGAGCCCTATTCTTGTGATGTGTTGTATTGTTGAAGACTATTCCAGATCACAGGACCACCGCAGCTCAGAAATCAGCCTTTCTTGTATGTTACATGTAGGTACAAAAAAATCATGAATTCAACATCCACAACCCTCTTATAAAATGCTCAATACAAATGTATTGTAATTGCTAAATTCCTAGATTTGCATAATGCCTATGAAAACTATGAATTACCCAAGACTATACACTATTTGTTTGAAGAATTTAAATATTAATGTTACATTCTGCTAGATGTCATATCCCAACATTTTCACTGAACTTGAGCCAACTCACCGAGGTATACAAACAGTTTAGGAAGCAGTTGGGTTTTTCTTTAATTCGGTAAACACCAGAGTTTGGGAGGTCTTCACACACCAACATGAACCTCTGTAGTTCTGATTTTGGGGCTGCACTCTGCTGTTGCTAATAAATACAATTAATGCCATACTGTGAATGTAAAATCTGATTCAAGTGAAACATAAAAGGGTTAGTTTGGAATTTTGGACATAGGACCTCATTTCCAAATGAGCCAGTGTGTTATTTATCATTGGAGACGTTTTCAACACATTTCTTTCAGTCCTTATTTGGTTTAGTTCGCTGGTGCTACGCTAACTCAAGTTGTCGGAAAGTGCTAGCCTGCTAATAAAAACAGTCTATCCCACTCCACAGTACACCCGAGGCAAATCAATTATAGTGCCAGATTATCGATGTAAATGACGACTTGCGTTAGCCTAGCACCAGCAAATTAAACCAACTAGAAGAACTGAATGAAATGTGTTAAAAATGTCTCAAATGATAAATAACACACTGGCTCACTTCGAAATGACGTCCTATGTCCAAAATTCCGAACTACCCCTTTAAGAAATCTCAATGTGACATAACAGGTTCCAAATATGATGGCTTCTTCTCCTCACCTTGATGGTTTCGTAGGTGTTGGTGATCAGGGTGATGAAGAGGCTGAGGATCATGTAGATGAAGAGGGAGACAAAGGTGTAGAGGTACACCCTGCTGAAGGTCCACACCAGCTGGCTCTTCTGCTGCATGTTCTTGAAGGTAGGGTACATGTCGTCCCCGTTGATCAGCGAGAACAGACACTCTGACACAGTGTTCAGGGTCCGAAACTAAATAATTAAGGAACAAATAATGATTGTCAACTTCTAAATGAAACCTATTCCTGCTCCCTAAATATGTTATTCACTTGCATGTAGGTTTGTTTGAAGTGTTTATTCTTTGCACATCGTCAAAGTTATAACAAATGTCTTCCTGTCGATCTCTGTAGATATACAATTTTAGGGAGGTGATTTTGGTGTTGTGGCTGATTCATGTATTTATCAGATAGGCTTTTATAGCGGATATTTTCTCAAATAGATGTTGATAGGTACAAAGATGTCTCACACACGCTTATGGTAATAAATTCTTTGGATGCTTGCAGTAGCATTCCACGGTATGACGTCACTTGTCTTGGATGATTCTTCACAATATTGGTTTAGCTTGTGATCTCGATATGAATAAGTGGTGATCTCAAGATAATGGATCCCAAATTAAGAATATATTGCATGGCCTCTGCTATTTCTATGTACCATGGCTGTGGTAGTAGATTCAACTAGGAGATGAGTCTACTACCTGTGCCTTCCCCTGCTGGGTGCTGAAGAAGATATTCCTAATGACTTAGCTCAACATGTTTGGAACAATACTTGCCTTCTCGTGATAGGGGCCAAGGACAATCCAACCGCAGAAGCAGTAGCTCAGATATATTATCCCAGCACAGCAGATGAAGCGAATAACGTTCGGGAATGCTGCCCTCAGAGTCAGGATTAAGATCTGGAAATAAGTTACAAAACGTTATTAGTCTTCCAGGCAGGAAGTTGCAGAGAATTCAGTCATCTGCGACCAGGAGTGACTTGCCGATAACCTATGGAAGAATACCATTTCACAGAAAACCCCTTGTTTTTCACTAGATTGTGGGGAAAACTTCAATTATCAAGCTCAATTTTATGCACACAATGTTATGCACATATGAAAGGACAGATTCTGAAACACATTTTTAACACATCAATTGTACAATGTTCATCTATTACAATGCTGTTCATTGATCATTATAGTCTGATGCTTAATAAACATTATCTGAACATGGTTACCAAAACGGGCAAATCTATATCGCTTTGACTCATTGACGGACAGTAAAAAAAATACAAATAACTTGCATTGTACTTCTTGAAGTAGCCCATGTAGCGGATTACTCCAATCCAGACAAACATGGTGCCCAGGCCCAGGAAAATGCTGCACACGTCATAGCTGGTGAGAACCTGTCCGGAGAAAAGCAGATTAAACAAAACTGTTGTCATGGATCTAGTTAGCATAACATGTAAGAATGGTTCAATTTGTATCTCTAGAGATTTAGAAGTTCAGAAGTTGTATACATTTATTTGTGGCGTGTGTGAATTGATTCATACTCTTTGGAAACCGTCCATTACCTTGGCCTGGATTGCTATTTTTAGAATCGAGCCGATAACAGTCAACGTGTCGCTAATAATGATCAGGATGTACCAGCCGTTGATAAACTCCAACCGGTCTGACCAGGGTACATTTTCACCTCTACGTTCCTTGCATTGTACAGTGTACTCCTGTTGAACACAGGGACAGAAATACATGGATTGTACCTCAGCTTTCGAAAAATAGACAATCCACATTTTAAAAAGGCTGATTTGTCTAATTTGATATTTACCATGATTTTGAAATCATGTCACAAAGAGGGGAATTTGAAGGGAGTGGAGGACCAAAACTTACAAACTGCAGCTGGATTCCATTCAGCACTGAGCGTGTGCACAGAACCAGGGACGTGATGCATGTAATAATGATGACTATGTCAAATAGCATCGGGAAATTTTGATTTCTAGTACCTGAAAGATAATGTTGAGGGAGTGAATTTAGATTAATCCAAAAAGCATGACTTTTGTTGCATGTGAAATTTGCTGATTTCATTAGGATAACATTTGCATACTCGCTCCAGTGACTTTCCAGTCCCGACATTCATTGATCTCCACATCATTGTCCAGATCTACCTTGATCCTGCCACTGTGAGCCTGGTTGTTGAAAAGAATCTTTGGACCAGGAGGGTACCAGACAGAAGATCATTAAAAAACAAAACAGAGCATTTCCCCCATAATGTCATCAGCTAAACACTTAACAGGCCACGGTCAAGCACCATTGTTACACATTCAACTTGAAGAATGTGATTGGTGAATCACCTGTTCAACTCACAGATAAGCATTGCTTGGTTGTATTTTTCCAAAGTTTTAGGTAGACAGAGCATTACTAGAGCAGTACTTAGAATAGATAAATAATAAAAGGCTGAAAACAATGACACACACAAAAAAGATCTTCACATCAGGCCATGTCATATAGCTTAATCAACCAGACGGCCAAATGTAATCCTCAGGGAGCAATGTTTAGCAATTTGATGCGATTAAAGACATACCATGATATTGAAGTCATAGCAGTCTGGTAACTCCCTGTGTCTCACTGTCTCAAGATTGATAGCCTTGAGGACAAACGTGATCTTTATGGAAACTAGCCTGGCAGACAAAGAAGGTAGATTAAGTTAGAGCTGCATACACACAAACACACACAGTTGATTTAGCAACAACCAACCTTTTGAAAGGTATTACAAAACCAGGAAGCGCTTCCTTCAGTGTCAACGGGTACTTGGGATAGATCTTGAAGCAAACTGTGGAAAGGCATTGAACAAGTGAATTGGCTGTAAATTGAGTCATTGAGTTAATATATACAAGAAAAATTGTAATTCCACATACCTGTATCGATCTGAGCATCAATTTCAAAGGTCTCGTTCCCTGGGTAAATGCTACCATTCCTGTAGTACTCTTGGCACAGACTCAAGGGGGTATAAAGTGCTCCATCTTTGTTGTACGCATGGTTCCCCACTGTAAGGTTGCGCAGACGTCCATACTGCAAAAGATAAATCACAATAATATACATGTTCAGATTCTTATTTGTATAATACAGGAATGCATATTATGTAAGAACATGGAACAAATATTATTCGGACACAGTCCACAAAACATAGTGAGTTAGTGAGTAAAACGTTAAGGACAAAGTCCAATGAATTGGAAATCTTTATAAGCCTTCAGGGACATGTAGCGGAAAACAAAACAAGTATGTAAATGAGTTACAACATGACCTAACAAATGAGCTTGTGATTTCCTGAACCACGTGTGTGAAAAGCTCAGCAGAGCTGATGCAAGACTTGAGTCACCTGTTGTAGGATGTATTCGATGTGGTCGTAGACGTCTTCTTGCCGATACAGTGCATACCTTGTCATGCCACCATCGATGTAGCCTTTTAGGAAAAGGTGTTTGAAGGTCATCAAGTTCTCCTCCTTGAATGTGACCACCATCTGATTGCTCAGCCCAAAAGACACCAGCTGGGAGGAAATCATTTTGTTTTCCTCATTCGGTTTTGTATATCAACATATTACCCATATAACACATTCCATCAGACTCAATGATCAAAGCAAGTAGCAAACAATACAAAACCACCCTAACTATTATTTCACCACATTGGCTCAGAGGATAGGTAGGTTCATTTATATAAAACGTTTTTTTATCACCAATATTGTTACCTGAGCAGTAATGATGGCTATCTTGATAATCTGCAACATTAGTTTCCAGGGTTTCCGGCCTCGAGCGTGATACTTCTCACAGGGGTTCATGAAGAAGTACTTGATCTTGCGCCTGAGCTTCTCCTCATCATTGATCTCCTCCTCCTGATTATGATGGAGATGTTGAGGAGCGAGAGGCAGGCCATCGACCTCCTGCTCCATGGACACTTCATTGGGCTCCTCCATTTCTGAGAAGAAAAGGTGTCCAAGTGCAGAAACCTTGATAGCAGTTACGAATCATCTGTTTTCTATTTAAATAAACACAATTGTATCCGAATTAAGGCAAACAAAAATGTAGGAAAAGTTACAGTTTAAGTCAAGTATTGTCAACATGCAGATAACATGGATTTGCCATTTTTGTTCAATGGTGTTCAATGTAGCAACAAAGAAGAAAAGGTGTCCAAGTGCAGAAACCTTGATAGCAGTTACGAATCATCTGTTTTCTATTTAAATAAACACAATTGTATCCGAATTAAGGCAAACAAAAATGTAGGAAAAGTTACAGTTTAAGTCAAGTATTGTCAACATGCAGATAACATGGATTTGCCATTTTTGTTCAATGGTGTTCAATGTAGCAACAAAGAAACAATTAAAATGCACCTCCATCCTATATACGGAAGCCAAAAGACTCCACCGTTCATTTGTATCAAACAACAACGTGACACCGACGACCTGGGTCAGGTGCCCTTATAGGTTCCCAAACACTGAATAATTAATAAAAAAACATCTCCGATTCCAAAACCTGATTGTTTCCTACCACTCCATTTCATTAACCCCATTCAAATCGACAGACAAATATACTAACGTTATATCAAATATGACGACAAATGACACACTACTATGTGCTCACTAATCTCTATTAATAAATCCAGACAACTCACCATAACATAATGTATTAAGTTGCCATGTGATGCTGTAACAGGTTCAATGTATCTGTTGTCTACGCCTAACTTTTTGAAGTGTCTTCCTTTCGATAGAACATCACATTTTGTAGATATAGTATTCCGAATGACGCTTAACTTCACGTTTCCTTCACTTAGCCGTCGACGTTCCATTAGCCACGATCGCGTGATTTGCTGAAGAAACCGCCATAGGCGGGATGAAACCTTATTGCGGAACAAGATTGGCTGTTGAAAATGTCAGTGAAGGCGCGTCACAGTCGTTACTATTAGCAACGCAAATGTTGTCTGACTGTGTGGCATGTTTTTCTTTTCTTTCTTTTTTTAAACTGGATGGGTTCTTGAGTATGTGAAAGAAAACGCAAGCCTTAAAGTCGTTTTTTCTGGAGTTAAGAGTAAGTGACACAGTTCCCAAATGACGTAGATAATATTTGTTCCCATTCCCTCGAAGGTCTTTTCGAAACCATCATTAGCGTATGCTAACAACCATTTTAGCGTATGCCATCTTTGACACGATTGAACGAAACTTTTTTTCAAATATAAAACATGAATGAGAATCGTTGTAACAGATACCAGTGCCGTGTTACAACCATATTTTACTGCTATGAGGTTTAAAGAGGTATGGTGAACCGCTACAGTTGACCACATGATGTCGCAACATGAATTGATAATATTGTGTGGACATGAGCGAATGTCGAGCTACTTTTGATCGTTGTATTTTAGCTGTTTTTCGACGACATTATTTGTGCCCAAACCTACATTTCAGCTACATTCTTACAAGGATTGCATTCTGGTCTTTTTAACGATGCTGCGTTCCACTTAAATTTTAGATGGTCATCAAGAGGAGCAGCAGTGAGGACCAGGGTGTTGAAGGTGGGATATTCACATTGTTACACCTGGGATGGTCATGGTAGGCCTATATGAAACTCTCGATGAAGGTGTTGCTGCACACATTAATACTGTACAATATATAATATAGATAATACAACATTAGGATTGTTTGATAATGTATCCTATTATCACACAATTTGATACGCTCTGATTTACCAACGTAGTGTTTCAGAGGCATGTAAGTAAAAACATGAACTTTCACGAGTGATGCCTGATGATGATTCCCCCAAAAGAAGAAGAATTTAAGACAACAATCATAAATATCAGATTAACTTAAAACTTATATTAAACAAATATACACTTACAAAATATTGTAAATAGTAATAGTATATTGTTAAGTAAATATTAGGCCTAAATAGGCCTACATCACTGCATACTTAGAAGGTGGCTTCCTGGCGGGGAGTGTAAGACAGGACAAAAAGATTAAAAGCATAGACTTTCAGTGCCTAGGGTGCATTCCTTGTCCTATTTTTGGGGTAGAAAAAGAAGAAAGAAAATACTTTGCTCTGCTATGACACAGGCTGTATAATTCCCAGGGTTCCCCAAGCCAGTGCCAGAGAGCTTTTGTTCACTGTTACCAGCTTTCTGCTGATAACCATGACATCTGATAGCCATCAGTAACACAAACTGCTGTTTCAATCAATGTTGTATTGACGGTAAAGCAAAGCCATGAACAAATATATTGCTGACCTTTTGTCCCCTACTGTCAACAAAACACAAACACACACAGACACATATTTGTCAATTTCTCAACTGTTGGTATATTATCTTGTAAAAGCATATTGTCATAATAGTGTTTTACTAATATTTACTAAAATTATTTAATGACATTTTTAATTAAATTACTAAGCTGCTTGCAGAGAGCAGAGATAACTACTTAAAGACTCATGACAAGCATTGTTTGCCTCGCTAGTAAACTTCTGAAGAAGGATAGTCAGATTAATTCATTTATGGCATCCCCAGATGATACATGATGAAGAACTTAATGTACTGTTGATCTGCAGATCAACTACTCTAGAGGTGACTGATATTAAGGGCATGCCATAGACTTACAGCAACACCAATGCTGTCATGACTCAAAATTACGAAAATACAAAACATGTGAGTGCATGTATTCCCCTTAGGCCACGAAAATTACTATAGGTAAACTATGTCATCACTCATTTAAGGGTCATCATCTTCAGATCTTATTCATATGTTCTGAATGGTGGTATGGAATGGGTGTTCTGAGAGATTCACAAACACTTATAGATGTACTTAACTTAAAAAATGTTTTATCTATCTCTAGTGCAAAGAGCAAGCAAGCATTAAGACAACAATTACAGAAGTGTTTCTTGGTGTGATGGCAGTTTGTAGAAATATGTAAAAGTAAAGTGAAGTAAAACTACAAAATAATTGTTCTAAGAAAGCACCTACACCCTCAGGATTTTAATTGATTTCCTTTTGGATATGGCATACTGCATACTGAGATATCATTACTATTATTCTGCTAATGTTTTGAATAAATTTTGGCTCAGTTATTGCACTGGCAATGTAAAATACAAAAAAATGTCCATTGGAATCGATAAAAGCAGAGGGACCAGGTCGAGATTGCTTATTTGTCCTCAATATACCAATTTACCATTTACAAATGTAGCAGTGAATCATCTGCCATATTATGTGTCAGACCCCTTCATCAACAGAGCACTATATGACTTCTCCCTCTCTTTAAACTTCTATTTATTTAATTTCTACGGTAAATATTTCCCATGAGGAGATATTTTGAACGACTCAAAATGAAGGGTGTAAGTTTCTAGTACAATGATCTTCTGTTGAGAGTAGAGAACAAAACAAAAACGCACTGCTGCCACACCCAGTTGGGAAGTGGTTACCTAAGTGGTTAACCCTGCATCCGTGCATTCCCAGAATCCCAAACAAGTGGGAATCCCAGAACCATTTTTTTT